>JAXRKO010001081.1:0-22474 GCA_037039905.1 Formica aserva
TCATAACACATCAAGGAAATTGAGGAACAACGCTTCTCGGCTCACAGAGCTAAGATCGCTTTGTACGCAAGTTTCCTTCGTTCGGAACGACTTAGTTACGTGCCTGTAAGTGAGATTTGCCGAAAATTTTCATAACACATCAAGGAAATTGAGGAACAACGCTTCTCGGCTCACAGAAGCTAAGATCGCTATGTACGCAAGTTTCCTTCGTTCGGAACGACTTAGTTACGTGCCTGTAAGTGAGATTTGCCGAAAATTTTCATAACACATCAAGGAAATTGAGGAACAACGCTTCTCGGCTCACAGAGCTAAGATCGCTATGTACGCAAGTTTCCTTCGTTCGGAACGACTTAGTTACGTGCCTGTAAGTGAGATTTGCCGAAAATTTTCATAACACATCAAGGAAATTGAGGAACAACGCTTCTCGGCTCACAGAGCTAAGATCGCTATGTACGCAAGTTTCCTTCGTTCGGAACGACTTAGTTACGTGCCTGTAAGTGAGATTTGCCGAAAATTTTCATAACACATCAAGGAAATTGAGGAACAACGCTTCTCGGCTCACAGAGCTAAGATCGCTATGTACGCAAGTTTCCTTCGTTCGGAACGACTTAGTTACGTGCCTGTAAGTGAGATTTGCCGAAAATTTTCATAACACATCAAGGAAATTGAGGAACAACGCTTCTCGGCACACAGAGCTAAGATCGCTATGTACGCAAGTTTCCTTCGTTCGGAACGACTTAGTTACGTGCCTGTAAGTGAGATTTGCCGAAAATTTTCATAACACATCAAGGAAATTGAGGAACAACGCTTCTCGGCTCACAGAGCTAAGATCGCTATGTACGCAAGTTTCCTTCGTTCGGAACGACTTAGTTACGTGCCTGTAAGTGAGATTTGCCGAAAATTTTCATAACACATCAAGGAAATTGAGGAACAACGCTTCTCGGCACACAGAGCTAAGATCGCTATGTACGCAAGTTTCCTTCGTTCGGAACGACTTAGTTACGTGCCTGTAAGTGAGATTTGCCGAAAATTTTCATAACACATCAAGGAAATTGAGGAACAACGCTTCTCGGCTCACAGAGCTAAGATCGCTATGTACGCAAGTTTCCTTCGTTCGGAACGACTTAGTTACGTGCCTGTAAGTGAGATTTGCCGAAAATTTTCATAACACATCAAGGAAATTGAGGAACAACGCTTCTCGGCACACAGAGCTAAGATCGCTATGTACGCAAGTTTCCTTCGTTCGGAACGACTTAGTTACGTGCCTGTAAGTGAGATTTGCCGAAAATTTTCATAACACATCAAGGAAATTGAGGAACAACGCTTCTCGGCTCACAGAGCTAAGATCGCTATGTACGCAAGTTTCCTTCGTTCGGAACGACTTAGTTACGTGCCTGTAAGTGAGATTTGCCGAAAATTTTCATAACACATCAAGGAAATTGAGGAACAACGCTTCTCGGCACACAGAGCTAAGATCGCTATGTACGCAAGTTTCCTTCGTTCGGAACGACTTAGTTACGTGCCTGTAAGTGAGATTTGCCGAAAATTTTCATAACACATCAAGGAAATTGAGGAACAACGCTTCTCGGCACACAGAGCTAAGATCGCTATGTACGCAAGTTTCCTTCGTTCGGAACGACTTAGTTACGTGCCTGTAAGTGAGATTTGCCGAAAATTTTCATAACACATCAAGGAAATTGAGGAACAACGCTTCTCGGCTCACAGAGCTAAGATCGCTATGTACGCAAGTTTCCTTCGTTCGGAACGACTTAGTTACGTGCCTGTAAGTGAGATTTGCCGAAAATTTTCATAACACATCAAGGAAATTGAGGAACAACGCTTCTCGGCACACAGAGCTAAGATCGCTATGTACGCAAGTTTCCTTCGTTCGGAACGACTTAGTTACGTGCCTGTAAGTGAGATTTGCCGAAAATTTTCATAACACATCAAGGAAATTGAGGAACAACGCTTCTCGGCTCACAGAGCTAAGATCGCTATGTACGCAAGTTTCCTTCGTTCGGAACGACTTAGTTACGTGCCTGTAAGTGAGATTTGCCGAAAATTTTCATAACACATCAAGGAAATTGAGGAACAACGCTTCTCGGCTCACAGAGCTAAGATCGCTATGTACGCAAGTTTCCTTCGTTCGGAACGACTTAGTTACGTGCCTGTAAGTGAGATTTGCCGAAAATTTTCATAACACATCAAGGAAATTGAGGAACAACGCTTCTCGGCACACAGAGCTAAGATCGCTATGTACGCAAGTTTCCTTCGTTCGGAACGACTTAGTTACGTGCCTGTAAGTGAGATTTGCCGAAAATTTTCATAACACATCAAGGAAATTGAGGAACAACGCTTCTCGGCTCACAGAGCTAAGATCGCTATGTACGCAAGTTTCCTTCGTTCGGAACGACTTAGTTACGTGCCTGTAAGTGAGATTTGCCGAAAATTTTCATAACACATCAAGGAAATTGAGGAACAACGCTTCTCGGCACACAGAGCTAAGATCGCTATGTACGCAAGTTTCCTTCGTTCGGAACGACTTAGTTACGTGCCTGTAAGTGAGATTTGCCGAAAATTTTCATAACACATCAAGGAAATTGAGGAACAACGCTTCTCGGCTCACAGAGCTAAGATCGCTATGTACGCAAGTTTCCTTCGTTCGGAACGACTTAGTTACGTGCCTGTAAGTGAGATTTGCCGAAAATTTTCATAACACATCAAGGAAATTGAGGAACAACGCTTCTCGGCTCACAGAGCTAAGATCGCTATGTACGCAAGTTTCCTTCGTTCGGAACGACTTAGTTACGTGCCTGTAAGTGAGATTTGCCGAAAATTTTCATAACACATCAAGGAAATTGAGGAACAACGCTTCTCGGCTCACAGAGCTAAGATCGCTATGTACGCAAGTTTCCTTCGTTCGGAACGACTTAGTTACGTGCCTGTAAGTGAGATTTGCCGAAAATTTTCATAACACATCAAGGAAATTGAGGAACAACGCTTCTCGGCACACAGAGCTAAGATCGCTATGTACGCAAGTTTCCTTCGTTCGGAACGACTTAGTTACGTGCCTGTAAGTGAGATTTGCCGAAAATTTTCATAACACATCAAGGAAATTGAGGAACAACGCTTCTCGGCTCACAGAGCTAAGATCGCTATGTACGCAAGTTTCCTTCGTTCGGAACGACTTAGTTACGTGCCTGTAAGTGAGATTTGCCGAAAATTTTCATAACACATCAAGGAAATTGAGGAACAACGCTTCTCGGCTCACAGAGCTAAGATCGCTATGTACGCAAGTTTCCTTCGTTCGGAACGACTTAGTTACGTGCCTGTAAGTGAGATTTGCCGAAAATTTTCATAACACATCAAGGAAATTGAGGAACAACGCTTCTCGGCACACAGAGCTAAGATCGCTATGTACGCAAGTTTCCTTCGTTCGGAACGACTTAGTTACGTGCCTGTAAGTGAGATTTGCCGAAAATTTTCATAACACATCAAGGAAATTGAGGAACAACGCTTCTCGGCACACAGAGCTAAGATCGCTATGTACGCAAGTTTCCTTCGTTCGGAACGACTTAGTTACGTGCCTGTAAGTGAGATTTGCCGAAAATTTTCATAACACATCAAGGAAATTGAGGAACAACGCTTCTCGGCTCACAGAGCTAAGATCGCTATGTACGCAAGTTTCCTTCGTTCGGAACGACTTAGTTACGTGCCTGTAAGTGAGATTTGCCGAAAATTTTCATAACACATCAAGGAAATTGAGGAACAACGCTTCTCGGCACACAGAGCTAAGATCGCTATGTACGCAAGTTTCCTTCGTTCGGAACGACTTAGTTACGTGCCTGTAAGTGAGATTTGCCGAAAATTTTCATAACACATCAAGGAAATTGAGGAACAACGCTTCTCGGCACACAGAGCTAAGATCGCTATGTACGCAAGTTTCCTTCGTTCGGAACGACTTAGTTACGTGCCTGTAAGTGAGATTTGCCGAAAATTTTCATAACACATCAAGGAAATTGAGGAACAACGCTTCTCGGCACACAGAGCTAAGATCGCTATGTACGCAAGTTTCCTTCGTTCGGAACGACTTAGTTACGTGCCTGTAAGTGAGATTTGCCGAAAATTTTCATAACACATCAAGGAAATTGAGGAACAACGCTTCTCGGCTCACAGAGCTAAGATCGCTATGTACGCAAGTTTCCTTCGTTCGGAACGACTTAGTTACGTGCCTGTAAGTGAGATTTGCCGAAAATTTTCATAACACATCAAGGAAATTGAGGAACAACGCTTCTCGGCACACAGAGCTAAGATCGCTATGTACGCAAGTTTCCTTCGTTCGGAACGACTTAGTTACGTGCCTGTAAGTGAGATTTGCCGAAAATTTTCATAACACATCAAGGAAATTGAGGAACAACGCTTCTCGGCACACAGAGCTAAGATCGCTATGTACGCAAGTTTCCTTCGTTCGGAACGACTTAGTTACGTGCCTGTAAGTGAGATTTGCCGAAAATTTTCATAACACATCAAGGAAATTGAGGAACAACGCTTCTCGGCACACAGAGCTAAGATCGCTATGTACGCAAGTTTCCTTCGTTCGGAACGACTTAGTTACGTGCCTGTAAGTGAGATTTGCCGAAAATTTTCATAACACATCAAGGAAATTGAGGAACAACGCTTCTCGGCACACAGAGCTAAGATCGCTATGTACGCAAGTTTCCTTCGTTCGGAACGACTTAGTTACGTGCCTGTAAGTGAGATTTGCCGAAAATTTTCATAACACATCAAGGAAATTGAGGAACAACGCTTCTCGGCACACAGAGCTAAGATCGCTATGTACGCAAGTTTCCTTCGTTCGGAACGACTTAGTTACGTGCCTGTAAGTGAGATTTGCCGAAAATTTTCATAACACATCAAGGAAATTGAGGAACAACGCTTCTCGGCACACAGAGCTAAGATCGCTATGTACGCAAGTTTCCTTCGTTCGGAACGACTTAGTTACGTGCCTGTAAGTGAGATTTGCCGAAAATTTTCATAACACATCAAGGAAATTGAGGAACAACGCTTCTCGGCACACAGAGCTAAGATCGCTATGTACGCAAGTTTCCTTCGTTCGGAACGACTTAGTTACGTGCCTGTAAGTGAGATTTGCCGAAAATTTTCATAACACATCAAGGAAATTGAGGAACAACGCTTCTCGGCACACAGAGCTAAGATCGCTATGTACGCAAGTTTCCTTCGTTCGGAACGACTTAGTTACGTGCCTGTAAGTGAGATTTGCCGAAAATTTTCATAACACATCAAGGAAATTGAGGAACAACGCTTCTCGGCACACAGAGCTAAGATCGCTATGTACGCAAGTTTCCTTCGTTCGGAACGACTTAGTTACGTGCCTGTAAGTGAGATTTGCCGAAAATTTTCATAACACATCAAGGAAATTGAGGAACAACGCTTCTCGGCACACAGAGCTAAGATCGCTATGTACGCAAGTTTCCTTCGTTCGGAACGACTTAGTTACGTGCCTGTAAGTGAGATTTGCCGAAAATTTTCATAACACATCAAGGAAATTGAGGAACAACGCTTCTCGGCACACAGAGCTAAGATCGCTATGTACGCAAGTTTCCTTCGTTCGGAACGACTTAGTTACGTGCCTGTAAGTGAGATTTGCCGAAAATTTTCATAACACATCAAGGAAATTGAGGAACAACGCTTCTCGGCACACAGAGCTAAGATCGCTATGTACGCAAGTTTCCTTCGTTCGGAACGACTTAGTTACGTGCCTGTAAGTGAGATTTGCCGAAAATTTTCATAACACATCAAGGAAATTGAGGAACAACGCTTCTCGGCACACAGAGCTAAGATCGCTATGTACGCAAGTTTCCTTCGTTCGGAACGACTTAGTTACGTGCCTGTAAGTGAGATTTGCCGAAAATTTTCATAACACATCAAGGAAATTGAGGAACAACGCTTCTCGGCACACAGAGCTAAGATCGCTATGTACGCAAGTTTCCTTCGTTCGGAACGACTTAGTTACGTGCCTGTAAGTGAGATTTGCCGAAAATTTTCATAACACATCAAGGAAATTGAGGAACAACGCTTCTCGGCACACAGAGCTAAGATCGCTATGTACGCAAGTTTCCTTCGTTCGGAACGACTTAGTTACGTGCCTGTAAGTGAGATTTGCCGAAAATTTTCATAACACATCAAGGAAATTGAGGAACAACGCTTCTCGGCACACAGAGCTAAGATCGCTATGTACGCAAGTTTCCTTCGTTCGGAACGACTTAGTTACGTGCCTGTAAGTGAGATTTGCCGAAAATTTTCATAACACATCAAGGAAATTGAGGAACAACGCTTCTCGGCACACAGAGCTAAGATCGCTATGTACGCAAGTTTCCTTCGTTCGGAACGACTTAGTTACGTGCCTGTAAGTGAGATTTGCCGAAAATTTTCATAACACATCAAGGAAATTGAGGAACAACGCTTCTCGGCACACAGAGCTAAGATCGCTATGTACGCAAGTTTCCTTCGTTCGGAACGACTTAGTTACGTGCCTGTAAGTGAGATTTGCCGAAAATTTTCATAACACATCAAGGAAATTGAGGAACAACGCTTCTCGGCACACAGAGCTAAGATCGCTATGTACGCAAGTTTCCTTCGTTCGGAACGACTTAGTTACGTGCCTGTAAGTGAGATTTGCCGAAAATTTTCATAACACATCAAGGAAATTGAGGAACAACGCTTCTCGGCACACAGAGCTAAGATCGCTATGTACGCAAGTTTCCTTCGTTCGGAACGACTTAGTTACGTGCCTGTAAGTGAGATTTGCCGAAAATTTTCATAACACATCAAGGAAATTGAGGAACAACGCTTCTCGGCACACAGAGCTAAGATCGCTATGTACGCAAGTTTCCTTCGTTCGGAACGACTTAGTTACGTGCCTGTAAGTGAGATTTGCCGAAAATTTTCATAACACATCAAGGAAATTGAGGAACAACGCTTCTCGGCACACAGAGCTAAGATCGCTATGTACGCAAGTTTCCTTCGTTCGGAACGACTTAGTTACGTGCCTGTAAGTGAGATTTGCCGAAAATTTTCATAACACATCAAGGAAATTGAGGAACAACGCTTCTCGGCACACAGAGCTAAGATCGCTATGTACGCAAGTTTCCTTCGTTCGGAACGACTTAGTTACGTGCCTGTAAGTGAGATTTGCCGAAAATTTTCATAACACATCAAGGAAATTGAGGAACAACGCTTCTCGGCACACAGAGCTAAGATCGCTATGTACGCAAGTTTCCTTCGTTCGGAACGACTTAGTTACGTGCCTGTAAGTGAGATTTGCCGAAAATTTTCATAACACATCAAGGAAATTGAGGAACAACGCTTCTCGGCACACAGAGCTAAGATCGCTATGTACGCAAGTTTCCTTCGTTCGGAACGACTTAGTTACGTGCCTGTAAGTGAGATTTGCCGAAAATTTTCATAACACATCAAGGAAATTGAGGAACAACGCTTCTCGGCACACAGAGCTAAGATCGCTATGTACGCAAGTTTCCTTCGTTCGGAACGACTTAGTTACGTGCCTGTAAGTGAGATTTGCCGAAAATTTTCATAACACATCAAGGAAATTGAGGAACAACGCTTCTCGGCACACAGAGCTAAGATCGCTATGTACGCAAGTTTCCTTCGTTCGGAACGACTTAGTTACGTGCCTGTAAGTGAGATTTGCCGAAAATTTTCATAACACATCAAGGAAATTGAGGAACAACGCTTCTCGGCACACAGAGCTAAGATCGCTATGTACGCAAGTTTCCTTCGTTCGGAACGACTTAGTTACGTGCCTGTAAGTGAGATTTGCCGAAAATTTTCATAACACATCAAGGAAATTGAGGAACAACGCTTCTCGGCACACAGAGCTAAGATCGCTATGTACGCAAGTTTCCTTCGTTCGGAACGACTTAGTTACGTGCCTGTAAGTGAGATTTGCCGAAAATTTTCATAACACATCAAGGAAATTGAGGAACAACGCTTCTCGGCACACAGAGCTAAGATCGCTATGTACGCAAGTTTCCTTCGTTCGGAACGACTTAGTTACGTGCCTGTAAGTGAGATTTGCCGAAAATTTTCATAACACATCAAGGAAATTGAGGAACAACGCTTCTCGGCACACAGAGCTAAGATCGCTATGTACGCAAGTTTCCTTCGTTCGGAACGACTTAGTTACGTGCCTGTAAGTGAGATTTGCCGAAAATTTTCATAACACATCAAGGAAATTGAGGAACAACGCTTCTCGGCACACAGAGCTAAGATCGCTATGTACGCAAGTTTCCTTCGTTCGGAACGACTTAGTTACGTGCCTGTAAGTGAGATTTGCCGAAAATTTTCATAACACATCAAGGAAATTGAGGAACAACGCTTCTCGGCACACAGAGCTAAGATCGCTATGTACGCAAGTTTCCTTCGTTCGGAACGACTTAGTTACGTGCCTGTAAGTGAGATTTGCCGAAAATTTTCATAACACATCAAGGAAATTGAGGAACAACGCTTCTCGGCACACAGAGCTAAGATCGCTATGTACGCAAGTTTCCTTCGTTCGGAACGACTTAGTTACGTGCCTGTAAGTGAGATTTGCCGAAAATTTTCATAACACATCAAGGAAATTGAGGAACAACGCTTCTCGGCACACAGAGCTAAGATCGCTATGTACGCAAGTTTCCTTCGTTCGGAACGACTTAGTTACGTGCCTGTAAGTGAGATTTGCCGAAAATTTTCATAACACATCAAGGAAATTGAGGAACAACGCTTCTCGGCACACAGAGCTAAGATCGCTATGTACGCAAGTTTCCTTCGTTCGGAACGACTTAGTTACGTGCCTGTAAGTGAGATTTGCCGAAAATTTTCATAACACATCAAGGAAATTGAGGAACAACGCTTCTCGGCACACAGAGCTAAGATCGCTATGTACGCAAGTTTCCTTCGTTCGGAACGACTTAGTTACGTGCCTGTAAGTGAGATTTGCCGAAAATTTTCATAACACATCAAGGAAATTGAGGAACAACGCTTCTCGGCACACAGAGCTAAGATCGCTATGTACGCAAGTTTCCTTCGTTCGGAACGACTTAGTTACGTGCCTGTAAGTGAGATTTGCCGAAAATTTTCATAACACATCAAGGAAATTGAGGAACAACGCTTCTCGGCACACAGAGCTAAGATCGCTATGTACGCAAGTTTCCTTCGTTCGGAACGACTTAGTTACGTGCCTGTAAGTGAGATTTGCCGAAAATTTTCATAACACATCAAGGAAATTGAGGAACAACGCTTCTCGGCACACAGAGCTAAGATCGCTATGTACGCAAGTTTCCTTCGTTCGGAACGACTTAGTTACGTGCCTGTAAGTGAGATTTGCCGAAAATTTTCATAACACATCAAGGAAATTGAGGAACAACGCTTCTCGGCACACAGAGCTAAGATCGCTATGTACGCAAGTTTCCTTCGTTCGGAACGACTTAGTTACGTGCCTGTAAGTGAGATTTGCCGAAAATTTTCATAACACATCAAGGAAATTGAGGAACAACGCTTCTCGGCACACAGAGCTAAGATCGCTATGTACGCAAGTTTCCTTCGTTCGGAACGACTTAGTTACGTGCCTGTAAGTGAGATTTGCCGAAAATTTTCATAACACATCAAGGAAATTGAGGAACAACGCTTCTCGGCACACAGAGCTAAGATCGCTATGTACGCAAGTTTCCTTCGTTCGGAACGACTTAGTTACGTGCCTGTAAGTGAGATTTGCCGAAAATTTTCATAACACATCAAGGAAATTGAGGAACAACGCTTCTCGGCACACAGAGCTAAGATCGCTATGTACGCAAGTTTCCTTCGTTCGGAACGACTTAGTTACGTGCCTGTAAGTGAGATTTGCCGAAAATTTTCATAACACATCAAGGAAATTGAGGAACAACGCTTCTCGGCACACAGAGCTAAGATCGCTATGTACGCAAGTTTCCTTCGTTCGGAACGACTTAGTTACGTGCCTGTAAGTGAGATTTGCCGAAAATTTTCATAACACATCAAGGAAATTGAGGAACAACGCTTCTCGGCACACAGAGCTAAGATCGCTATGTACGCAAGTTTCCTTCGTTCGGAACGACTTAGTTACGTGCCTGTAAGTGAGATTTGCCGAAAATTTTCATAACACATCAAGGAAATTGAGGAACAACGCTTCTCGGCACACAGAGCTAAGATCGCTATGTACGCAAGTTTCCTTCGTTCGGAACGACTTAGTTACGTGCCTGTAAGTGAGATTTGCCGAAAATTTTCATAACACATCAAGGAAATTGAGGAACAACGCTTCTCGGCACACAGAGCTAAGATCGCTATGTACGCAAGTTTCCTTCGTTCGGAACGACTTAGTTACGTGCCTGTAAGTGAGATTTGCCGAAAATTTTCATAACACATCAAGGAAATTGAGGAACAACGCTTCTCGGCACACAGAGCTAAGATCGCTATGTACGCAAGTTTCCTTCGTTCGGAACGACTTAGTTACGTGCCTGTAAGTGAGATTTGCCGAAAATTTTCATAACACATCAAGGAAATTGAGGAACAACGCTTCTCGGCACACAGAGCTAAGATCGCTATGTACGCAAGTTTCCTTCGTTCGGAACGACTTAGTTACGTGCCTGTAAGTGAGATTTGCCGAAAATTTTCATAACACATCAAGGAAATTGAGGAACAACGCTTCTCGGCACACAGAGCTAAGATCGCTATGTACGCAAGTTTCCTTCGTTCGGAACGACTTAGTTACGTGCCTGTAAGTGAGATTTGCCGAAAATTTTCATAACACATCAAGGAAATTGAGGAACAACGCTTCTCGGCACACAGAGCTAAGATCGCTATGTACGCAAGTTTCCTTCGTTCGGAACGACTTAGTTACGTGCCTGTAAGTGAGATTTGCCGAAAATTTTCATAACACATCAAGGAAATTGAGGAACAACGCTTCTCGGCACACAGAGCTAAGATCGCTATGTACGCAAGTTTCCTTCGTTCGGAACGACTTAGTTACGTGCCTGTAAGTGAGATTTGCCGAAAATTTTCATAACACATCAAGGAAATTGAGGAACAACGCTTCTCGGCACACAGAGCTAAGATCGCTATGTACGCAAGTTTCCTTCGTTCGGAACGACTTAGTTACGTGCCTGTAAGTGAGATTTGCCGAAAATTTTCATAACACATCAAGGAAATTGAGGAACAACGCTTCTCGGCACACAGAGCTAAGATCGCTATGTACGCAAGTTTCCTTCGTTCGGAACGACTTAGTTACGTGCCTGTAAGTGAGATTTGCCGAAAATTTTCATAACACATCAAGGAAATTGAGGAACAACGCTTCTCGGCACACAGAGCTAAGATCGCTATGTACGCAAGTTTCCTTCGTTCGGAACGACTTAGTTACGTGCCTGTAAGTGAGATTTGCCGAAAATTTTCATAACACATCAAGGAAATTGAGGAACAACGCTTCTCGGCACACAGAGCTAAGATCGCTATGTACGCAAGTTTCCTTCGTTCGGAACGACTTAGTTACGTGCCTGTAAGTGAGATTTGCCGAAAATTTTCATAACACATCAAGGAAATTGAGGAACAACGCTTCTCGGCACACAGAGCTAAGATCGCTATGTACGCAAGTTTCCTTCGTTCGGAACGACTTAGTTACGTGCCTGTAAGTGAGATTTGCCGAAAATTTTCATAACACATCAAGGAAATTGAGGAACAACGCTTCTCGGCACACAGAGCTAAGATCGCTATGTACGCAAGTTTCCTTCGTTCGGAACGACTTAGTTACGTGCCTGTAAGTGAGATTTGCCGAAAATTTTCATAACACATCAAGGAAATTGAGGAACAACGCTTCTCGGCACACAGAGCTAAGATCGCTATGTACGCAAGTTTCCTTCGTTCGGAACGACTTAGTTACGTGCCTGTAAGTGAGATTTGCCGAAAATTTTCATAACACATCAAGGAAATTGAGGAACAACGCTTCTCGGCACACAGAGCTAAGATCGCTATGTACGCAAGTTTCCTTCGTTCGGAACGACTTAGTTACGTGCCTGTAAGTGAGATTTGCCGAAAATTTTCATAACACATCAAGGAAATTGAGGAACAACGCTTCTCGGCACACAGAGCTAAGATCGCTATGTACGCAAGTTTCCTTCGTTCGGAACGACTTAGTTACGTGCCTGTAAGTGAGATTTGCCGAAAATTTTCATAACACATCAAGGAAATTGAGGAACAACGCTTCTCGGCACACAGAGCTAAGATCGCTATGTACGCAAGTTTCCTTCGTTCGGAACGACTTAGTTACGTGCCTGTAAGTGAGATTTGCCGAAAATTTTCATAACACATCAAGGAAATTGAGGAACAACGCTTCTCGGCACACAGAGCTAAGATCGCTATGTACGCAAGTTTCCTTCGTTCGGAACGACTTAGTTACGTGCCTGTAAGTGAGATTTGCCGAAAATTTTCATAACACATCAAGGAAATTGAGGAACAACGCTTCTCGGCACACAGAGCTAAGATCGCTATGTACGCAAGTTTCCTTCGTTCGGAACGACTTAGTTACGTGCCTGTAAGTGAGATTTGCCGAAAATTTTCATAACACATCAAGGAAATTGAGGAACAACGCTTCTCGGCACACAGAGCTAAGATCGCTATGTACGCAAGTTTCCTTCGTTCGGAACGACTTAGTTACGTGCCTGTAAGTGAGATTTGCCGAAAATTTTCATAACACATCAAGGAAATTGAGGAACAACGCTTCTCGGCACACAGAGCTAAGATCGCTATGTACGCAAGTTTCCTTCGTTCGGAACGACTTAGTTACGTGCCTGTAAGTGAGATTTGCCGAAAATTTTCATAACACATCAAGGAAATTGAGGAACAACGCTTCTCGGCACACAGAGCTAAGATCGCTATGTACGCAAGTTTCCTTCGTTCGGAACGACTTAGTTACGTGCCTGTAAGTGAGATTTGCCGAAAATTTTCATAACACATCAAGGAAATTGAGGAACAACGCTTCTCGGCACACAGAGCTAAGATCGCTATGTACGCAAGTTTCCTTCGTTCGGAACGACTTAGTTACGTGCCTGTAAGTGAGATTTGCCGAAAATTTTCATAACACATCAAGGAAATTGAGGAACAACGCTTCTCGGCACACAGAGCTAAGATCGCTATGTACGCAAGTTTCCTTCGTTCGGAACGACTTAGTTACGTGCCTGTAAGTGAGATTTGCCGAAAATTTTCATAACACATCAAGGAAATTGAGGAACAACGCTTCTCGGCACACAGAGCTAAGATCGCTATGTACGCAAGTTTCCTTCGTTCGGAACGACTTAGTTACGTGCCTGTAAGTGAGATTTGCCGAAAATTTTCATAACACATCAAGGAAATTGAGGAACAACGCTTCTCGGCACACAGAGCTAAGATCGCTATGTACGCAAGTTTCCTTCGTTCGGAACGACTTAGTTACGTGCCTGTAAGTGAGATTTGCCGAAAATTTTCATAACACATCAAGGAAATTGAGGAACAACGCTTCTCGGCACACAGAGCTAAGATCGCTATGTACGCAAGTTTCCTTCGTTCGGAACGACTTAGTTACGTGCCTGTAAGTGAGATTTGCCGAAAATTTTCATAACACATCAAGGAAATTGAGGAACAACGCTTCTCGGCACACAGAGCTAAGATCGCTATGTACGCAAGTTTCCTTCGTTCGGAACGACTTAGTTACGTGCCTGTAAGTGAGATTTGCCGAAAATTTTCATAACACATCAAGGAAATTGAGGAACAACGCTTCTCGGCACACAGAGCTAAGATCGCTATGTACGCAAGTTTCCTTCGTTCGGAACGACTTAGTTACGTGCCTGTAAGTGAGATTTGCCGAAAATTTTCATAACACATCAAGGAAATTGAGGAACAACGCTTCTCGGCACACAGAGCTAAGATCGCTATGTACGCAAGTTTCCTTCGTTCGGAACGACTTAGTTACGTGCCTGTAAGTGAGATTTGCCGAAAATTTTCATAACACATCAAGGAAATTGAGGAACAACGCTTCTCGGCACACAGAGCTAAGATCGCTATGTACGCAAGTTTCCTTCGTTCGGAACGACTTAGTTACGTGCCTGTAAGTGAGATTTGCCGAAAATTTTCATAACACATCAAGGAAATTGAGGAACAACGCTTCTCGGCACACAGAGCTAAGATCGCTATGTACGCAAGTTTCCTTCGTTCGGAACGACTTAGTTACGTGCCTGTAAGTGAGATTTGCCGAAAATTTTCATAACACATCAAGGAAATTGAGGAACAACGCTTCTCGGCACACAGAGCTAAGATCGCTATGTACGCAAGTTTCCTTCGTTCGGAACGACTTAGTTACGTGCCTGTAAGTGAGATTTGCCGAAAATTTTCATAACACATCAAGGAAATTGAGGAACAACGCTTCTCGGCACACAGAGCTAAGATCGCTATGTACGCAAGTTTCCTTCGTTCGGAACGACTTAGTTACGTGCCTGTAAGTGAGATTTGCCGAAAATTTTCATAACACATCAAGGAAATTGAGGAACAACGCTTCTCGGCACACAGAGCTAAGATCGCTATGTACGCAAGTTTCCTTCGTTCGGAACGACTTAGTTACGTGCCTGTAAGTGAGATTTGCCGAAAATTTTCATAACACATCAAGGAAATTGAGGAACAACGCTTCTCGGCACACAGAGCTAAGATCGCTATGTACGCAAGTTTCCTTCGTTCGGAACGACTTAGTTACGTGCCTGTAAGTGAGATTTGCCGAAAATTTTCATAACACATCAAGGAAATTGAGGAACAACGCTTCTCGGCACACAGAGCTAAGATCGCTATGTACGCAAGTTTCCTTCGTTCGGAACGACTTAGTTACGTGCCTGTAAGTGAGATTTGCCGAAAATTTTCATAACACATCAAGGAAATTGAGGAACAACGCTTCTCGGCACACAGAGCTAAGATCGCTATGTACGCAAGTTTCCTTCGTTCGGAACGACTTAGTTACGTGCCTGTAAGTGAGATTTGCCGAAAATTTTCATAACACATCAAGGAAATTGAGGAACAACGCTTCTCGGCACACAGAGCTAAGATCGCTATGTACGCAAGTTTCCTTCGTTCGGAACGACTTAGTTACGTGCCTGTAAGTGAGATTTGCCGAAAATTTTCATAACACATCAAGGAAATTGAGGAACAACGCTTCTCGGCACACAGAGCTAAGATCGCTATGTACGCAAGTTTCCTTCGTTCGGAACGACTTAGTTACGTGCCTGTAAGTGAGATTTGCCGAAAATTTTCATAACACATCAAGGAAATTGAGGAACAACGCTTCTCGGCACACAGAGCTAAGATCGCTATGTACGCAAGTTTCCTTCGTTCGGAACGACTTAGTTACGTGCCTGTAAGTGAGATTTGCCGAAAATTTTCATAACACATCAAGGAAATTGAGGAACAACGCTTCTCGGCACACAGAGCTAAGATCGCTATGTACGCAAGTTTCCTTCGTTCGGAACGACTTAGTTACGTGCCTGTAAGTGAGATTTGCCGAAAATTTTCATAACACATCAAGGAAATTGAGGAACAACGCTTCTCGGCACACAGAGCTAAGATCGCTATGTACGCAAGTTTCCTTCGTTCGGAACGACTTAGTTACGTGCCTGTAAGTGAGATTTGCCGAAAATTTTCATAACACATCAAGGAAATTGAGGAACAACGCTTCTCGGCACACAGAGCTAAGATCGCTATGTACGCAAGTTTCCTTCGTTCGGAACGACTTAGTTACGTGCCTGTAAGTGAGATTTGCCGAAAATTTTCATAACACATCAAGGAAATTGAGGAACAACGCTTCTCGGCACACAGAGCTAAGATCGCTATGTACGCAAGTTTCCTTCGTTCGGAACGACTTAGTTACGTGCCTGTAAGTGAGATTTGCCGAAAATTTTCATAACACATCAAGGAAATTGAGGAACAACGCTTCTCGGCACACAGAGCTAAGATCGCTATGTACGCAAGTTTCCTTCGTTCGGAACGACTTAGTTACGTGCCTGTAAGTGAGATTTGCCGAAAATTTTCATAACACATCAAGGAAATTGAGGAACAACGCTTCTCGGCACACAGAGCTAAGATCGCTATGTACGCAAGTTTCCTTCGTTCGGAACGACTTAGTTACGTGCCTGTAAGTGAGATTTGCCGAAAATTTTCATAACACATCAAGGAAATTGAGGAACAACGCTTCTCGGCACACAGAGCTAAGATCGCTATGTACGCAAGTTTCCTTCGTTCGGAACGACTTAGTTACGTGCCTGTAAGTGAGATTTGCCGAAAATTTTCATAACACATCAAGGAAATTGAGGAACAACGCTTCTCGGCACACAGAGCTAAGATCGCTATGTACGCAAGTTTCCTTCGTTCGGAACGACTTAGTTACGTGCCTGTAAGTGAGATTTGCCGAAAATTTTCATAACACATCAAGGAAATTGAGGAACAACGCTTCTCGGCACACAGAGCTAAGATCGCTATGTACGCAAGTTTCCTTCGTTCGGAACGACTTAGTTACGTGCCTGTAAGTGAGATTTGCCGAAAATTTTCATAACACATCAAGGAAATTGAGGAACAACGCTTCTCGGCACACAGAGCTAAGATCGCTATGTACGCAAGTTTCCTTCGTTCGGAACGACTTAGTTACGTGCCTGTAAGTGAGATTTGCCGAAAATTTTCATAACACATCAAGGAAATTGAGGAACAACGCTTCTCGGCACACAGAGCTAAGATCGCTATGTACGCAAGTTTCCTTCGTTCGGAACGACTTAGTTACGTGCCTGTAAGTGAGATTTGCCGAAAATTTTCATAACACATCAAGGAAATTGAGGAACAACGCTTCTCGGCACACAGAGCTAAGATCGCTATGTACGCAAGTTTCCTTCGTTCGGAACGACTTAGTTACGTGCCTGTAAGTGAGATTTGCCGAAAATTTTCATAACACATCAAGGAAATTGAGGAACAACGCTTCTCGGCACACAGAGCTAAGATCGCTATGTACGCAAGTTTCCTTCGTTCGGAACGACTTAGTTACGTGCCTGTAAGTGAGATTTGCCGAAAATTTTCATAACACATCAAGGAAATTGAGGAACAACGCTTCTCGGCACACAGAGCTAAGATCGCTATGTACGCAAGTTTCCTTCGTTCGGAACGACTTAGTTACGTGCCTGTAAGTGAGATTTGCCGAAAATTTTCATAACACATCAAGGAAATTGAGGAACAACGCTTCTCGGCACACAGAGCTAAGATCGCTATGTACGCAAGTTTCCTTCGTTCGGAACGACTTAGTTACGTGCCTGTAAGTGAGATTTGCCGAAAATTTTCATAACACATCAAGGAAATTGAGGAACAACGCTTCTCGGCACACAGAGCTAAGATCGCTATGTACGCAAGTTTCCTTCGTTCGGAACGACTTAGTTACGTGCCTGTAAGTGAGATTTGCCGAAAATTTTCATAACACATCAAGGAAATTGAGGAACAACGCTTCTCGGCACACAGAGCTAAGATCGCTATGTACGCAAGTTTCCTTCGTTCGGAACGACTTAGTTACGTGCCTGTAAGTGAGATTTGCCGAAAATTTTCATAACACATCAAGGAAATTGAGGAACAACGCTTCTCGGCACACAGAGCTAAGATCGCTATGTACGCAAGTTTCCTTCGTTCGGAACGACTTAGTTACGTGCCTGTAAGTGAGATTTGCCGAAAATTTTCATAACACATCAAGGAAATTGAGGAACAACGCTTCTCGGCACACAGAGCTAAGATCGCTATGTACGCAAGTTTCCTTCGTTCGGAACGACTTAGTTACGTGCCTGTAAGTGAGATTTGCCGAAAATTTTCATAACACATCAAGGAAATTGAGGAACAACGCTTCTCGGCACACAGAGCTAAGATCGCTATGTACGCAAGTTTCCTTCGTTCGGAACGACTTAGTTACGTGCCTGTAAGTGAGATTTGCCGAAAATTTTCATAACACATCAAGGAAATTGAGGAACAACGCTTCTCGGCACACAGAGCTAAGATCGCTATGTACGCAAGTTTCCTTCGTTCGGAACGACTTAGTTACGTGCCTGTAAGTGAGATTTGCCGAAAATTTTCATAACACATCAAGGAAATTGAGGAACAACGCTTCTCGGCACACAGAGCTAAGATCGCTATGTACGCAAGTTTCCTTCGTTCGGAACGACTTAGTTACGTGCCTGTAAGTGAGATTTGCCGAAAATTTTCATAACACATCAAGGAAATTGAGGAACAACGCTTCTCGGCACACAGAGCTAAGATCGCTATGTACGCAAGTTTCCTTCGTTCGGAACGACTTAGTTACGTGCCTGTAAGTGAGATTTGCCGAAAATTTTCATAACACATCAAGGAAATTGAGGAACAACGCTTCTCGGCACACAGAGCTAAGATCGCTATGTACGCAAGTTTCCTTCGTTCGGAACGACTTAGTTACGTGCCTGTAAGTGAGATTTGCCGAAAATTTTCATAACACATCAAGGAAATTGAGGAACAACGCTTCTCGGCACACAGAGCTAAGATCGCTATGTACGCAAGTTTCCTTCGTTCGGAACGACTTAGTTACGTGCCTGTAAGTGAGATTTGCCGAAAATTTTCATAACACATCAAGGAAATTGAGGAACAACGCTTCTCGGCACACAGAGCTAAGATCGCTATGTACGCAAGTTTCCTTCGTTCGGAACGACTTAGTTACGTGCCTGTAAGTGAGATTTGCCGAAAATTTTCATAACACATCAAGGAAATTGAGGAACAACGCTTCTCGGCACACAGAGCTAAGATCGCTATGTACGCAAGTTTCCTTCGTTCGGAACGACTTAGTTACGTGCCTGTAAGTGAGATTTGCCGAAAATTTTCATAACACATCAAGGAAATTGAGGAACAACGCTTCTCGGCACACAGAGCTAAGATCGCTATGTACGCAAGTTTCCTTCGTTCGGAACGACTTAGTTACGTGCCTGTAAGTGAGATTTGCCGAAAATTTTCATAACACATCAAGGAAATTGAGGAACAACGCTTCTCGGCACACAGAGCTAAGATCGCTATGTACGCAAGTTTCCTTCGTTCGGAACGACTTAGTTACGTGCCTGTAAGTGAGATTTGCCGAAAATTTTCATAACACATCAAGGAAATTGAGGAACAACGCTTCTCGGCACACAGAGCTAAGATCGCTATGTACGCAAGTTTCCTTCGTTCGGAACGACTTAGTTACGTGCCTGTAAGTGAGATTTGCCGAAAATTTTCATAACACATCAAGGAAATTGAGGAACAACGCTTCTCGGCACACAGAGCTAAGATCGCTATGTACGCAAGTTTCCTTCGTTCGGAACGACTTAGTTACGTGCCTGTAAGTGAGATTTGCCGAAAATTTTCATAACACATCAAGGAAATTGAGGAACAACGCTTCTCGGCACACAGAGCTAAGATCGCTATGTACGCAAGTTTCCTTCGTTCGGAACGACTTAGTTACGTGCCTGTAAGTGAGATTTGCCGAAAATTTTCATAACACATCAAGGAAATTGAGGAACAACGCTTCTCGGCACACAGAGCTAAGATCGCTATGTACGCAAGTTTCCTTCGTTCGGAACGACTTAGTTACGTGCCTGTAAGTGAGATTTGCCGAAAATTTTCATAACACATCAAGGAAATTGAGGAACAACGCTTCTCGGCACACAGAGCTAAGATCGCTATGTACGCAAGTTTCCTTCGTTCGGAACGACTTAGTTACGTGCCTGTAAGTGAGATTTGCCGAAAATTTTCATAACACATCAAGGAAATTGAGGAACAACGCTTCTCGGCACACAGAGCTAAGATCGCTATGTACGCAAGTTTCCTTCGTTCGGAACGACTTAGTTACGTGCCTGTAAGTGAGATTTGCCGAAAATTTTCATAACACATCAAGGAAATTGAGGAACAACGCTTCTCGGCACACAGAGCTAAGATCGCTATGTACGCAAGTTTCCTTCGTTCGGAACGACTTAGTTACGTGCCTGTAAGTGAGATTTGCCGAAAATTTTCATAACACATCAAGGAAATTGAGGAACAACGCTTCTCGGCACACAGAGCTAAGATCGCTATGTACGCAAGTTTCCTTCGTTCGGAACGACTTAGTTACGTGCCTGTAAGCGAGATTTGCCGAAAATTTTCATAACACATCAAGGAAATTGAGGAACAACGCTTCTCGGCACACAGAGCTAAGATCGCTATGTACGCAAGTTTCCTTCGTTCGGAACGACTTAGTTACGTGCCTGTAAGTGAGATTTGCCGAAAATTTTCATAACACATCAAGGAAATTGAGGAACAACGCTTCTCGGCACACAGAGCTAAGATCGCTATGTACGCAAGTTTCCTTCGTTCGGAACGACTTAGTTACGTGCCTGTAAGTGAGATTTGCCGAAAATTTTCATAACACATCAAGGAAATTGAGGAACAACGCTTCTCGGCACACAGAGCTAAGATCGCTATGTACGCAAGTTTCCTTCGTTCGGAACGACTTAGTTACGTGCCTGTAAGTGAGATTTGCCGAAAATTTTCATAACACATCAAGGAAATTGAGGAACAACGCTTCTCGGCACACAGAGCTAAGATCGCTATGTACGCAAGTTTCCTTCGTTCGGAACGACTTAGTTACGTGCCTGTAAGCGAGATTTGCCGAAAATTTTCATAACACATCAAGGAAATTGAGGAACAACGCTTCTCGGCACACAGAGCTAAGATCGCTATGTACGCAAGTTTCCTTCGTTCGGAACGACTTAGTTACGTGCCTGTAAGTGAGATTTGCCGAAAATTTTCATAACACATCAAGGAAATTGAGGAACAACGCTTCTCGGCACACAGAGCTAAGATCGCTATGTACGCAAGTTTCCTTCGTTCGGAACGACTTAGTTACGTGCCTGTAAGTGAGATTTGCCGAAAATTTTCATAACACATCAAGGAAATTGAGGAACAACGCTTCTCGGCACACAGAGCTAAGATCGCTATGTACGCAAGTTTCCTTCGTTCGGAACGACTTAGTTACGTGCCTGTAAGTGAGATTTGCCGAAAATTTTCATAACACATCAAGGAAATTGAGGAACAACGCTTCTCGGCACACAGAGCTAAGATCGCTATGTACGCAAGTTTCCTTCGTTCGGAACGACTTAGTTACGTGCCTGTAAGCGAGATTTGCCGAAAATTTTCATAACACATCAAGGAAATTGAGGAACAACGCTTCTCGGCACACAGAGCTAAGATCGCTATGTACGCAAGTTTCCTTCGTTCGGAACGACTTAGTTACGTGCCTGTAAGTGAGATTTGCCGAAAATTTTCATAACACATCAAGGAAATTGAGGAACAACGCTTCTCGGCACACAGAGCTAAGATCGCTATGTACGCAAGTTTCCTTCGTTCGGAACGACTTAGTTACGTGCCTGTAAGTGAGATTTGCCGAAAATTTTCATAACACATCAAGGAAATTGAGGAACAACGCTTCTCGGCACACAGAGCTAAGATCGCTATGTACGCAAGTTTCCTTCGTTCGGAACGACTTAGTTACGTGCCTGTAAGTGAGATTTGCCGAAAATTTTCATAACACATCAAGGAAATTGAGGAACAACGCTTCTCGGCACACAGAGCTAAGATCGCTATGTACGCAAGTTTCCTTCGTTCGGAACGACTTAGTTACGTGCCTGTAAGTGAGATTTGCCGAAAATTTTCATAACACATCAAGGAAATTGAGGAACAACGCTTCTCGGCACACAGAGCTAAGATCGCTATGTACGCAAGTTTCCTTCGTTCGGAACGACTTAGTTACGTGCCTGTAAGTGAGATTTGCCGAAAATTTTCATAACACATCAAGGAAATTGAGGAACAACGCTTCTCGGCTCACAGAGCTAAGATCGCTATGTACGCAAGTTTCCTTCGTTCGGAACGACTTAGTTACGTGCCTGTAAGTGAGATTTGCCGAAAATTTTCATAACACATCAAGGAAATTGAGGAACAACGCTTCTCGGCTCACAGAGCTAAGATCGCTATGTACGCAAGTTTCCTTCGTTCGGAACGACTTAGTTACGTGCCTGTAAGTGAGATTTGCCGAAAATTTTCATAACACATCAAGGAAATTGAGGAACAACGCTTCTCGGCACACAGAGCTAAGATCGCTATGTACGCAAGTTTCCTTCGTTCGGAACGACTTAGTTACGTGCCTGTAAGTGAGATTTGCCGAAAATTTTCATAACACATCAAGGAAATTGAGGAACAACGCTTCTCGGCTCACAAAGATAAGATCGAAGTGTACGCAAGTTTCCTTCGTTTGGAACGACTTAGTTACGTGCCTGTAAGTGAGATTTGCCGAAAATTTTCATAACACATCAAGGAAATTGAGGAA
>JAXRKO010001082.1:0-22460 GCA_037039905.1 Formica aserva
ATCCTTTGTATATTATAAAATTATATAGTTTTATTTAGAATTCAAGAATTTGTTCTTCCTGATATTCGCGATTGTTTATTTACATAAGAATGAAATAAAAAATTATTTTTATATCAATAATATATATATATATATATATATATTTATAACAATAATATAAATTGATATAATATATGTATATTACTTTACTATTATATTAATAATATATATATTTACTATTATACTATATATTTATACTATATATATATATTTATAACTTTATTATTATATCTATTTCTTATAATATTTATATTTTTTATTATTATTTATTAATTTTTGGTATATTTTTAGTTCATTTCCTCAGCCTCATGGTTTTCGTCAGCAATGTTTTCTTCACTATTGTTTCCGTCAATATTTTCTTTCGCTCTCTCTCTCTTATTTCTCTGTGTTGCAAAGCGTAACCACTCTGCAACTATATTTTCGAATTCAGTTTCCGTGCATGTGGTATAATGCGACGTTACCTGTCCTGAAAAAAGAGAAAATATAATTAATAAAATTGTTATAATAAAATATGATTTGTAGTGTTAACACATCTCTATAACATACTTTTAATCATTTTTATAAAATGTAAGTTTGAGACTCTGAAATTATTTCGTAGTCCTTTCCAAGAACATTTCATAGAACATTCATTTGTTAAAGTTTTCCTCAGGATACGATGGATATTATCTCTGGCGTTATTTCCACCCGTTTTTGATAAAAACTTTCTATGAAAAAAGAAGAAAAAATAAGTAAATAAATGTGACATGTATTTAAATTATATATTTAAAGTGATCATAGTAATAAAAAATTTCTATATCGTTATCAATGTGCTAATCTTGCTAAAATTTTTGTACTTACAAATTGTCTCACAGCTTCAGCTGATATTTTCAGTAGTGCATCAAACTCTTTTATAAGTTCAATTGTTGTTAATGGTAAGAATGGCGCTATGACATCATCATTAATTTTATCAGGACTTAACGCGCGGTGTTTAATGGCCCTTTCTATTTTTAATAATTGTTGCTGCAAATCTTTTAATGTGATATTTGCTACTGCTTGCATACGCAACATTTGTTGTATACTATCTGCAATATGATCAAAAAAATTATATACACAAAATGATAACTTGTGAATTGAATACAAATAATATACAAAAATAATTTACCTTTTATATTAGAGATATCTTCTAAGTTTTGAATCGGTGGAGCGTTCCCTATAAAATTAAAGTTTGTGGTTTTACAATTAATGCTTTACAATTAATGGTGATTTTAATATTGTAATTTATATACCTTGTAATATTATGGATACATTGTATAGATTGGAATATTCATTCTCCTTGTCTCCCATATCTGTTGTTATCAATAATTCATTTTCTTCTTCTGGAAATGTATAAATTACTATGTATAATATTACTGTAATCATTTACATATTTTTATCATAAAGAAATACCATTTTGTGAAGTAATAATTTTGTTGTGTCTGTTGTCATTATTAATTTTTATGATCTTGTTTTGTTCTTCTTTGTTAATAAAATCCAAGTTTGGAGGACATGATGGTAGTTGCTGAATAGTGTCGGTGGTTGCCTGAACAGCAGTTTTAATTTGTTTTTCTGTAAATAGGATCCAATATTTATATTCCAATATTACATTGCAAGGATTCGTGAACAATAACAATGCAAAATAGTTATATGAAAAATATGCTATAATATAAAGGAAATATGCATTCGCTTTGCACATTTTCATGTTGATAGCATCAATCTATCTTTATTGCTCATTATATGCTGATAAAGATAGAATAATGCTTTCAGTACGAAAGTGTCCAAAACGGACGCAATTATAGTAAAATATGTGTCAACGGTACTTTACTTTTCGTATATTTTCGAGGTTGAGATTGATGATCATATTCTTCTTCATCGCTGAAACGACTATACAAATAACGTTGCCTCTTTCCTCGGCCCAGTCGTTCTTCGTCGGTTGTGCTATAATTGGAATCTGCTGCATTCTTTCGAGCTGATTCAAGAGATGCTGCAGTAAAGAACAAAAAATTACATTTAGATTTTTCATTCACTGACTAGCATAATAGTTTTTATATTTACTGGTAATTAAATCTGTATTTTACATCATATACTTCGCATGTACATATATTTGTATATTATGATAGTAATTCATTATTTAACTAAGAGGTAAAAACATAAGAAATGATTTTATTTTTCCTATATGTTACTTTATGTTTTATGTTATAAACTTGACGAGTATATATTAATGCAAATACTTACTACAATATTTTACGATATCCACTTCATAACTATTCCATGTAGAATCGGGACTTTCACAGTTTATTATTAATGTTGCACTGTTTGCCGTTCGAGGTGGCCACCAACATTGCTGAATATCCTCCTTATCTTTAAAAAGCCATGCTGTTGGAATTTCAGAATATGTAGAATCTGATAAAAATTTAACTACTGCATATTTCTTATTTTCACAACTCATCTTGTGGAAAATGTGGGAAATGTATAACGTTTCAAAAACTGAAAACAGAAATTAGTTCGTAATAACATCAATAATTTTAAAAACAAAAGGAAGTTGAACATAATATTTTTAATGGAAACAAAACTAAAATTGTTGTAAGATTAATTTTCTTGTCAAATTTGTTCTAACATTGATACATATAATACTTTTGCTACTTTTGATATAAAATTTAGGTATATCGATTCTTCGTGTTTACAAATTACAGATTTATAAAAAAGGCCTCCGAAAAAGAAAATTGTCAAACAGAATGTAGATTAAACAATCTTCCAAATCTTTTTTTTCACATTATTTGTTTAACTTGTATAAAATGAAACATGAATCTTTGTTATAGTAAAATACTATACACTCACCTTTGAAATATTTTTAGTCATGAACTAAAAATCCATCAAAATTTGTATTTGCAATATTTCATATAAAGACAAAAGAATCGTACGTTTATTGCATATGATGCATATAAATTTAATCATATAAAGCGTACGCATACAAAAATGAAAAATATTGAAATATATTCAACCAAAAAGTTATAACATCTAATTATTAGTGGCTTGCAATGGTATTGTAATATAAGAACCAATTTCATCAACACATTTAATTTTGAAACACTTCTTTTTTACTTGCGTTATTGAAATTTTAATTATGTCTGTAGTAGTAATATTTGATATTAAAAATATTCCAAGTCTTTCTGAAGAGCAGGGTATATGAAAAAAAGCCTTTGGATTTAAAAAACGTTTTGCACGAATATAACAAACACAGTCTTCTTCAAATATATCCAAGATAAATATTACAGATTTATCACAAAGTATAGCACAGTTATCAGCTTCATTGGCTGCAATTTTAAAATTTTTGAATTGGACATGAGAAATGGCGTTATTTTTCTTATAAAAAACAATCGGATATTGTTGCATTTTACATGATTGAATGGGAAGCTGTAATTCTTCAAAAGTGCGATTAGAAAACTCTTCTAAAGGTGCTCCCGATTGATGTAATTTTTTTTTAATCTGTTGCATATAATTTTCAAATTTAAAGGAACTGAAGTTATCTAAAGAACCAAAATTTTGTACATCATTGGAAAGATGTAGAAGATTGTGAACGTTATCCCAGCAAACACAGAATATAACTGCTATATAACATGGGAATAACATGTAATGTAACGGTTGTTATACCTAATTTATATTGGGATTATATAACTATCTCTTATTTAAGCAATATAACACCAGAATATAACTGCTATGTAACATGGGAGTAACATGTAATGTAACAGTTGTTATACCTAATTTATATTGGGATTATATAACTGTCTTTTATTTATGCAATATAACATCAGAATATAACTGCTATGTAACATGGGAGTAATATGTAATGTAACTGCCCAAGTAACAGAGTAACGTCAAAAGACGACATAATGACGTCTATTTTTGGTCTATAATGTCGGCGACTAATAATTGACGTTTAAAAGACCTTATTTCTTAGATTAGCCAAAGACGTAATTTTGAAAACGTCCTATGACCGTCCAAATAAAGTCCTTTTGTAACTTATATTGATTATAGTTCATTTGCTTACCGCTATACGGCGCGCTATTCACTATCTATACCCGTATTCAAATTCTTGTCATGAGCGTATATAAAGCCTGCAAAATGCGGCTAATAACATTGTAATTATTTTTATCAGTTCAATTTCTGATACGATTCCCGTACCAGGAAATTCAGATATTGAACTGATTTTTGGAAAATCGGACAGATAATATCCGATTTTAATTTATTCGGACAATTTCTATCCGAATAAGTAAAAATTGTTTGTTATTATCTGCTTAAAATATAAAACAGAAATTAACTTTCATATAAATAAAATCTTTAATTTTATAAATTAAATTATTTAAATTTACCTATAATATATATCACATTAATATGTGTTATATTATTACTGTAATTGGTCTTAGTTCTGCCGTCAAACAAACGTCAGAAAATGACGTCTGGTGGATGTGACATATTGACGAGACATTTTCGGGTCTCATGAGATCTAACTTAGGATGTCTAATTGGTCATCTTGTGACCAAAATTTACTGTCATTGTGACGTCAGTTTGCTACTTGGGTGGACTATTACATGACTGTAACAATCATATAACATTTTAGTAACATGTTATATTCATGTTATATAACTGCAATTTTGTATGAGTGGGAAATTACAACTAACGTGAATGTTACATGTAACAAATACGTTATATTACTTGTTACATTCCGTTTTATTATGGCAATGTTACAGTTATGTATCTGTGTTTGCTGGGATGCGACATATACTCGTCGCCATAAATATTTCCGTAATTCGAAACAAAGTACAATAACAACAAATTCGCATAAGCGTTGAATGGCACACATAGTTCTTGATCAGTTAATATTCTAATCCCAACACTAAGAGAAAGAAAATGATTGTAGCAATTTGTAGGCAATACTAATTTCATAACAACAATTCCGGTATAAAGCAGAAATTGGCGAAATTCTGTAGCTTTCCATCTATCAATATCATTTAAACCTCTAGGTTTTCTTGCAAATTCTGCTGGAATAAAGGGTTTCAATGCAATTAAATAACACGAAATTGAATTTACAGCCTCTGAAGATAATCTAATATTTCTATTTCCTCTGACCAGGGACCCGGACCGAACCGGAACCAGAACCGATAACCGTTCCATAACCGTTTTTTTAGTAGGACCGAAACCGTAAACCGTATTGAAATTCTGTTAATTTTATAACACCGGAACCATAACCGGACCGTTAAATTATTTACGGTTTACGGTTCTTTTCAGTACCTTTTTTCGGTTCTCAAATGTAAGACGCATTCCGCGCGGTAAATGATTGGCGCGGTAGCTTTGCTGCTACAGCGTCGCTACTGTCGCTACTCGTCACGTGAAACATAATATTACATCATATAACCATGTCATATATGTCGTATAACATTTGACTACGTACTATCTGTTTATACTTTATATATTTGATATCGATCGGTTATTTCATTTTGAATTTATTCTTTCTTTTACACATAAGTAAGTTAGTTTTTTGTCAACCTTCATTTGATTTTATATCAACTAAAAAATCTTATATCTTATATATATTGCATTGTACTTAACCTCTTTCCTTTATATATACTTATATATATGTTTGAGTTATTCTTAATATTTTTAATTATTTATAATTTCATGTTGATATTATTAGCATTATATTATCGATTTCATATCATTATAAATTATATTTATTATTATTATAAGTTTGTGTTTTTTTATTGAATAAAACGTTCTAAGGAACTACATTTGGATCCTACAATTGGATTGAAACATTGTCATAAACATTCTTGTGTTTCACCATGGGTAGAAAACACACTAATAAAGCGCATAAACATTTTACATATAACGATGTAGAAGATAGTTCACAATGTATCATCTGTAAATCTTTATTGAAGGTAAATTATTGATATGACTTTTATTTCTTTATCCCTGTTTATATTAAAATTTCTAATATTTCAAAATTGATCTCTAGTATCTCACATTTATTTATAACTATAAAGTTCTAAATCGACATGTTTTTTAAGGGTAATCATGGAACAAACTTAAAGAAGCATTTAATGCGTTCTCATGACTTCAAGGAAGATTATTTTACTGACATTTCTTTGAGTAAATGTAAGGAAACCACATCAGGAAAACATCGGAAAGAAATACAACAGCAAATAGATGAAGTAAATTTTATAAAATTAAAAATAACAAAAAAAGATCTCGAAAATAGTTGTGTTGAATTAGTGACAGTTAATGGAAGACCGTTCAGTATTTTGAACGATTCTGGTTTTCAAAAAATTATAAATCCAATCAAATGCGCAATAGAAGATAAATATAAACAAAAAGTTTCTATTTCGCCGGAATCAATACAAAAAAAAGTTTTTGAAGAAGCTGATAAAATAAAAAAGGAAATATCTGAAGATATAAAGAACATTATGATTTCAATGAAAGTGGACGCTGTTACCCGATTAGACAGATCATTTTTAGGAATCAATATACAATATATTAAAGATACAAAAATTATATTAAGAACTTTAGCATTGAAGGAATTAAAAGAAAAACATACAGGTAACACTTTTTTATATTTGATATTTATATACTCTAATATTATTTACATACTCTAATATTTTATAATTAATATATTTTGTGTAGGTGAATATATAAGAATGATTATTAGAAATGTCTGTTCTTCTTTTAATATATCATTGGATCAAATATATACCATAACTACTGATAACGGTGCTAATATGCTAAAAGCAGTAAAGATATTATCTTCGGAATATGGAGACTGTGATATTGAAATTCTAGAACAAGATCAAAACGAGAATAATGAAAATAATCATATTGATTGTAATACATATTTAGAAAATGAAGAAGGGAATAATGAATATGAAACAAATGATGACGTTTCAAGTATTCTCGAAAAAATCGAAACTGAAGATTTAAATTCTAATTTCCAAAACAATGTTATAACAGGTAAAAGACTTTTAAAGTTTTAAATAAAAAATTATTTTAAATTTTGATTGTCAAAAAAATGTTCGTTTAATAGTATATATAAATACTTACATTACTAAATAATTAAAAAGTTTTTGAAAAGATATATCACACAAGCACTTACAATACAAGCAAGTAAAATTCATCATTTCATGAAATATTTGATTACATTTATGAAAGATAATGTAGAAGTATGAGTCTCCCAATTGTAACATGTGCAAATGGAATATTTCTGTACAAAATACAAATTTCATCAAGTTCAGTTACATGGTACATTTTCTTTATTTTACATTACATGATTTTTCATCAAATGGTTAAATCCGTGAATATGATCGTTAGAAGTTAGAATATAACTATTTTATCTGAATCATAAGTAAATAAGAATTTTTGTCCCACTTTAATTATAATTCATAATTAACACTTGATATTGAAAATTGTAGGAATTAGATGCTCAGCCCATACTTTACAATTGGCAGTTGATGACGCTTTAAAAAGGACAAAAACTATATCACATCTAATATCAAGGGCTAGAAATTTAGCAAAAAAACTTAGAACACAAACATTTATATATTTAATAAAAAAACAAAATTTAAAAAAACCTATAATTGACTGTCCAACTCGATGGTGCTCTACAGTAGATATGCTTGAAAATTTATTATTATTAAAGGATTATTGTGAAGAGCTGGCTGTGACAAAATTTCAAAATTTTGTGACATTGAAAGATAATGAATGGACAAAAATCGAAGAAATATGTGCAGCATTGCGACCATCAAAAATTTGCACAAAAAAGCTTCAAGCAGAACAATTAACCCTTAGTGATTTTTTTGGTATTTGGTATGAAACAAAAATGATGACGGAAGCAATACATACTTCTTTCGCTACACTTATTTTGGAACAAATGACATCTAGAGAACAAAAACTATTAAATAATGATGTATTATTAGCCGCTGTCTTCATGGATCCTAGATACAAAGTCTTGTTAGAGAAAACGCAGACAGAAAGAGCTAAAAACCATTTAAAACATATTTGGACCAAAATTATATCATTAAATAACAATGAATATTTAAATGCAAATTGTGAAAATGAAAATTCTTCTTCAAATTCAAGCACGACAGGCTCTACATGTGACGAATTTGAAAACCTTCTAAAATTAAAAGAACGACAGTATGATTTAGCAAATTCACATTTGTCATCATCCAGAGAATCAGATTTGTATCTTTTACGACAAGTTGTAACTGAACTTGAAACATATGATGTTGAGCAAAAGCGACTTAATAGAAAAATTAATATTTTACAATTTTGGGAAGAAAAAAGAAAAAGTCAACCTGAATTATATAAACTAGCAACGGTTGTTTTGTCTGTACCTGCAACTCAAGTTAGTGTGGAGCGACTGTTCTCTGGACTGAAATTTATTTTATCTCCTTTAAGAACAAATGTTAATGAAAATATTTTAGAAGATCAATTGCTTGTTAGAGCTAATAGGATATTCTTTCATAAAGAAAAAAGGTTTGTGTTATTGTCTTTTATTTTTTATTTTTTCTACATTTTATATTTTATCTTTTTTAAAAAGGATACGTAAAGTCAAATCTTGAAATTAATTGTTCTTCTTTTTTCGCGATGCCAATTGATTTTTTTGCTGCGTATTGTGTTTATTTCGTATCATGAACAGTTGTCATTGCAAATTAAACAGAAAAATTTTGTTAAGTATAATGTATTTATGGTATATAAATTATGTATATTATAAATATATAATTGTCCATAGAGTTTCTCGGTTTACATTTTATTTGAATAATCCATTTATATATATAAATATTTTTTATAAAATTATATATACTAGATACCCTAATGTCATAATAGTTTTATGAGAAATCACTTTTCTAAAAGAACAAAAATTACGATTAAGAAATATGTTTTACTTCACAGAATATTTATTTTCATGAAATATTTTATTTGATTGCATTGTAATATATTTCAGAACTTTCTTTCTTTTCCATTTTTTCTTAATTTTTGTAATATAAATGTTTTAGGAAGCCAGAAATGGAAGAAAAAATGTTATCGGAAGATGAAAATAGAATTTCCAAAAAGGCAAAGATGGAAGAAATAATAAATAAAAAATGATAAGTGGATAAAAATAATTACTTTCAGAATCGTCTTTGTATTTAAAAAAAAATAAAAAAAAATTATTTACATTTGGTATTATTTATTTTTATTTTATAATAAAATATTATATAAAAGAGAAAAAGAAATAAATTTTATAAATTTTGCATTTTTACATAAAAAAACAAAGAACATCAATATATTTGGTAATAAAAGATAATATAATACGTTAGAAAAAAACTATAGAAAAGCAATAATTTTAAAAGAACCGAAACCGTAACCGAAAAAACCGTAATTTAAACAGTATCGGTTTCCTTTACTTATCAAGGAACCGAAACTGGAACCGGAACAGTTATTAAATATTTTATTAAACCGTAACCGAAACCGAACCGTAATTTTGTTTCGGTCCGGATCCCTGCCTCTGACCCATAGTTGCAGCAATCGCTTGACAACACCTAAGCAAACAAGGTGCATATAATCTAATGGGATTTGGGATATCATTCCAATCGCGAGTTTTTCTAATATAGAATCACCTGTGTGATGTTCAATATGTGTACGATTTTTAAATGTGTCATTTGTACGTAACATGTTGTGAATTTCTGGAAAAACTACTCTATTACGTACAAAATCACCTTCCTGAATACATTTAGAGCAAGAGAAATATCCTGTATGACCTTTTGTGTAGGTAATAAATGATTTCGCCGGGGCATCACATAATATTGCATTAAGAGTTACTGTATATTTTTTATTAGAAACAATGATGCCTGTTTGAAAAAGAAGAATAAAATCATTAACAAAGTCAAACAAAAAATCGTTAGCGTTATCAGGTTTGCAAATGCCATGATAAATACCAATTATAAAAGGTGATGTATACGTATCTACATCTTCAATAGATGCCATTATGGGCCAAAATTGGCTACCTGAACTTTTGGAAATTGGTAAGCCATCAATATTAATATTTAATTTTATTTTGTTCCCAGTAATAAATTCAGAATATATTTGTATGGATCGCTTTAAAGGAGAAAAAATACCAAAATGTAAGTAGCGACCATTACCCAGAGATTTAATATTTACAGATGCATTTCGTGGCGTTTGAAGTAATACTCTCACGTCTTTAGGCAAATCTACATGGCCATGTTTCCTTAAAATAGTAAGTAACTCGTTAACAGTATTATGTGCAATATTTCGTTCAATAATTAATTTTTGTAAATCTTCTTGTAAACTCGTCTTATGGCTACAATCAGAAATACTACTTATATGAGAAATATGATCTTGTGCTTCAACATTATGTTCCTCGTTATTTTCTTTATCAGATTGTGATTCTACACTTGATTCACTCATTTCATTAAGATCTTGAGACAAAATATTAATTTTATTTGTTTTATTAAATGTATCATCGATATTAGTTAAATTACTGTTACTACTATTTCCTGCTTCTATTGTATCAGATGCTATATTCGAATTGATTGAATATACTTGTTTTGAATGTTTATAATAAGTCAATTCGCGATTAATTATTTGATTCTTTCGCCTTTTTGATAAATATTGAAATTCCTTTGGCATGATGGCGATCTGCGCTTTAAAATGCTTTCTGAACAAATAATATATTATTACTATTTATTATCTATTATTATTATTATTATTATTATTATTATTTGTTATTATTATTTATTATTAGTATTGTTTATTATAATTATTTATTATTATTATTATTTATTATTTATTTATTACTTATTTTGTTATTATTCTTTTGTCTATAAATAAATTATATAAACATCATGCGTCGTGTACAATAGGTTTAATAAACTTTAAGCATAAGAAATTTATCAATCATAGTTGAATGTGAGAAGAATAATCGAATATGATTGGTTATGCCCGGGAAAAAAAGCCCATATATTAATATATATGAAATATGCCCATATACAAATATATATGATTATATATATAAATTATATATGATTATATATAATTATGTATGATCGTATTATGTGTGATATACGATCATACATAATTATATATAATCATATATAATTTATATATATAATCATATATATTTGTATATGGGCATATTTCATATATTATTTATATATTTCATATATATTTATATATGGGCTTTTTTCCCGGATGCTTATGATTGCTTATGCTTAAAGCTTATTACATCTATTGTAAAGGACGCATAATATTTATATGTATAACTTATATATAGATATAAGTATACAGGATGTCCGATAACTTTTGACGCATCAGAGGTTTGAAGGTAGATTGGCTCAAACTGAAAAGAAAAGTCCTGTACCATTTTTTTGTATAACGCTTAATAAAGAAGTTATTATTGAGTAAAGTTTGGCCAATCATCGCCGACCTTTAGCCGGGCGCACGTCGGTGAGCCGCGCGTCTGGTAGTGTGCGTGAGCGCTCAGCTGTTACAGTGGCGCACCACTACCAGGCGCGCAGCTCACTGACGTGCGTCCGGCTAAAGATCGACGCTGATTGGCCAGACTTTACTCAATAATAACTTCTTTATTAAGCGTTATACAAAAAAATGGTACAGGTCTTTTCTTTTCTGTTTGAGCCAATCTACCTTCACACTTCGGGTGTGTCAAAAGTTATCAGACACCCTGTCTATACAGACAAACGCATTACTCATTTCAACACATACCTCTAATTGCAATATATCATCCACATATCATCTAATATGTATCATCCACGTACCATATACGTATCATCCACGTCTTAATAAGTAATAACTTGTCCGTGATAGATTGCTGCAACAGAAAGATACAGAAAATGCATATTAATAAGAAAGCCAAATATAATTTTTCTCTTATATTGTAATACAATATTTAATTCAAACCTACCTAATCGTAATGCGCTGTCCACATAATCTGATATATATATATTTTATTTAAAACATATATACATCCATATGTTGTCCGTGTAATTGCAATATATCATCCACGTACCATCTAATATGTATCATCCACGTACCATCTAATATGTATCATCCACGTACCACCTAATATGTATCATCCACGTCTTAATAAGTAATAACTTGTCCGTGATAGATTGCTGCAACAGAAAGATACAGAAAATGCATATTAATAAGAAAGCCAAATATAATTTTTCACTTATATTGTAATACAATATTTAATTCAAACCTACCTAATCGTAATGCGCTGTCCACATAATCTGATATATATATATTTTATTTAAAACATATATACATCAATATGTCTGTGACAGATTGCTGCAACATAACAAAGATGATAATTATTAATTATATTTCGCTTATACATCAAATATATAAACTTAAATTAATTTTAAAATTACCTAATGCAAACAAGTTTAGCCAATCGCTTTGAGGTTAAGTTGCATTAATATCTGGATTATGAAGCCATGCTAAGTATGTGAGAAATTTATTGAAAATATTTGTAAATACAAATATACGTCTTTTAGATCGACATAATCTTTGAAACAATTTTTATGATTATATAATATGTTCTTTAATGTAAAATGAATGCTATCTCAAGTTCTGGACATCTTATTCATAACGAGCACCAAATATGTATAATATTATATATAATAACAGGCTTAAAAATATTTGGCAAGTGAAATTTATTCATATGAAAAATTGATTAGTCTTAAAAAAGAAAGATTACCTTGGATTCAAATGATGTGTATTAATCTCGATGCTCGGCTCGAATGGAAGATGGACGAGAGACGAGAGGACGAGTCTGTTCTTTTTCACTGCATTTCTTACACTCTATATATATATAACTTGCACTTATATCACATCTTTATTTTTTTTCACCAAGTTACAACCATATATATATATATATATATATATATTTTCCTTTTTATATAAAATCTTCAAATTCTATTCATTAATTAACTACAAGCAATATATATATATATAATATTGGAATAACTCTTAAAATAGAGTTATATCAAGAAGATTATGTTATATTGCATAAATAAGAGACAGTTATATAATCTCAACATAAATTAGGTATAACAACTGTTACATTTACATGTTATTCCCATGTTACATAGCAGTTATATTCTGGTGTTATATTGTATAAATAAGAAACAGTTATATAATCTCAATATAAATGATGTATAACAACTGTTACATTGCATGTTACTCCCATATTATATAATAATTATATTTCTAGTGTTATATTGCATAAATAAGAGACAGTTATATCATCCCAATGTAAATTGGGTATAACAACTGTTACATTACATGTTATTCCCATGTTATATAGCAGTTATATTCTGTGTTTGCTGGGTATGTATAAATCTTGATTTTTACAAATTTTTGTTTGTTAATAACTTTTTAATAAGCAACGAGCGACGATTAAATTAGAAGAAAAAGTTACTCAGAATTATGTCCTTGATAACATATGTCAAGGTCAAGGTCATTGGGGCTGGGTCCCCTATTCGCTATATTTACCTTACATTTTATCTTAAAATTAAGATTTAAAAATCTTAATTTTAAAATAAAATATATAAACTTATAGCAATAAATATATTTTTTTACAAATAAATATTTTAATATATTTTAGATGAAACTAGTATCCAATTTTGCAAATAAAATATTTCTTATAATTACCAATTTTTTCATTTTTAAAATTTTTATTAAAATTTAAGAATAAATAAATAAATACATTAATAAGATTTTATTTACGAAATTGGGTACTAGTATTATTTTTTTTAAATCTAACATCTTCAAATATATCCCTTTCATTTTCCTTTCTTTTTTAGAAATTCCCTGCCGAAAATGGTCGATTAAAACCGATTAAAACATAATCCATTTAAATCGGTTGTAATCGGTTTAATCCGCGCCCGGATTAAAAAGTAATCGATTTTAATTCCGAACGAACTATAATCGGTTTTAATATCGCTTTCGCGGATTATTTCCAATTTGAAATCATTACATTCTAATCCATATTGTTATCAATCCAAATAAACACGAATAATCGAATGGATAATGTGGCTGCCGTAGGTCGTCACATTAAGCACAATCCGCGATACAATAGTGCGACCCGCAACTTGGCGGCCCACGCGCTCGCGCGTCCGCGCATGGTTCCGGGCGGCACCGCTACGCGGCGAAGGTCGAGCGAGCCAACCTGGAAGTAGAAAGCAGTCAAGCGGGGATATAAGGCGGACCCTCTGCGGAGAAATCGTATATTTGTTTTTAACAACTGAGTCCGTTTCAATTGTAGAAACACCGATTCAATAATTGATTGTGACTCATGATAACAGCAAATCCGACTTCGCACTACATAAAATCAATTTACTTTTCATCTGCGAAATGATAAAATTTTTTATTAAAAGGGATTATTTTTACCTATGGATTGACTATGGTAAATTCCAATTCAATTGCATTAAAACAGGTTTAATTATAACTTTATGAAATCGTATAATTTCGGATTGAAGTGGAGATATATCATCCAACATTAATCTCGCCTGAAGCGTACTGAATTCGATTTGACTATTTTCAATCGGTTTTAATACCGCATTTTCGGTGCAGAAATCCCGATCGATTCGGATTACATTTTTTTAAATCCGTTTTAATCGACCATTTTCGGCAGGGTTATGTATGTATGTACATAACATATATATAAATTAGTATACACAAAGGTGAATATAAAAAAAATACAAAAAATATACATTAAACATATTTTAATCTTTTTTACTTATAAATTTTGTATTATATACATAATATTTATATTAATCTCACTTGTGCTAAGAATATTCTCTTTTATTTCATAATAATATCTATTGTTTTTTCTTTTGTGTTATTTATCACATATCTTCTGTTCACATAAATTCTTTTATATTTGCATAAACTTCCAAATATTTTATACTGTACATCTTTTTTAAATAAAAATATTTTTTTTAATGTATACATATATGTTAAATAATACATTCGTAATTTTTTAAGTTTTATCATATGATATATTGAATAGAAACGTTTTTCACTTCTTTTTTAACTAAAATAATACAGATTATAAAAAAATAGTATGCAAGTATAAACTTTAGACTCTATTTCATAGAAGAGATAATTTTGAAAAATCGTTATCCTTATAACAGATGACAGTTAGTCAGTTATTTTTTAAGTAATATAGTATCTAAAGTTATAGACCTTAAAAGGGTAATTATGGTAATTATTTTGAATAAGGTTATTTCTGAATTTTGACAAATATGATCGGATCTCTCGGAAAAACTCTTTGTTGTGACTTCAACAGTGATAATCAGTTGGGGTAGCACGTCCTCCATCACCCCGACCCCCCCAATAAACCGAAAAACCCCAAAAATTACCAAAGCAAAGCGAGGTCCACCCCACAACCCAAACCAAATTTTTGTTTTAAATCAGAAATAGGTTTGGGTTAGGTTATATCTTCCGGAAGTGGAGCCCCTCCATAGGGAGGGCGGAACCCACTGTGTCCACGTATATAGTTTATAAAGCAAAGCGAGGTCCACCCCACATTTGTTATATGGATGGGAAAGTGTATGCGTGGACGCAGTGGGTTCCGCCCCCCTACGGGGGGGGCTCCACTTCCGGAAGATATAACCTAACCCAAACCTATTTTTGATTTAAAACTAAAATTTGGTTTGGGTTAGGGTGAACTTTATAGTACATAATTACCTAATTTTCGGTAATTTTTGGGGTTTTTCGTTTTTGGGGGGGTGGGGTTGATGGGGGACGGGTTCCCCCGACTGATTATCACTGTTGGACTCACACAAAAAATTTTACCGAGAGATCCGATCATATTTGTCAAAATTCAGAAAAGACCTTATTCGAAATAATTACCCTTTTTTGGTTTATAACGTTTTTTTTGGGCCTTCCCCAACTAAAAATGGTTATTTATATTTCTTTCTAAACAAAAAAGGTCCGTAAAAAAATTTGCAGCCCATTTGCAGGTGGAGCCGTGATTCTGAATAATTACCAATATATAAAATTAATTATTCATATTAATACATACATTGCCAGAATTCTTATTTTTTCATTTTCCATTATCTATTTTCATTAACAAATTCGTTTTTTAATTTGTTGATTATATTTTAATTGTTGATTATATATTTTATTGTATGTGCGTATATATATATATATATATATATTTATATACGCACATACAATAAAATATATAATCAACAATTTATATATATATATATATATATATTGTATATATTACAATTTATATATATATATATATTTGTTTTATTAATAATATTAACGTTTACTATTATTTTTACAACATTATAAATATGAATGAAATAATTTTTAAATATTTTTTGGCTTCATATAATCGTATTTTTTAAATGCGTATGAGCATACGATAGATTTAAATAAATAAAAAAAAATTCTCGGCAAACTCCGGGGATGCGAACTCTAATCTACGGCGTAAGAAACTGAACTTTTACTTTTAATTGAGCTTTATTAGTATTGGTTGAGTTACATATACAGTAAATGAAAATCATTTAGATGACATGTCTTTTGTTATGTGTAGTTTGAAATTCCTGCCTCACGGGCTCAACCTTCAGCTTATTATTATTATTACAATTAATTGCTCGCCTTCGCTTTAATGCTATATTACAATATTCGTGTTTTCTTTTTACAATTTGTTAAATGTGCAGGAAAATGAGTTTTAATAAAAAAACTGCTTATATTTTGATGTTGGCTTGATTGCTCAAACCTATTTCCTAAGTTAAATAATTTAAATTAATGTTAATAAATAAATAAAACTACTATTTACATTCTACGTCAGGTACATTAAGATTTTTGGTGAATATGCATATTAGGTTACACCTCACCGATGACTTTGACCTTGACATATGTTGTCAAGGACATAACCCTGAGTAATTTTTCCTTATAACTTAACCGGCGGTCTCTTATAGTTTCTGAGATATTTAAAGTTAACATTTGGGTAATAATATAGAGACAGAGAGACAGTCCGCCCCACAATTGTTGCATGGATGCGAAAGTATATGCGTGGACGCAGTGAGTTCCGCTCCCCCTACGGGGGGGCTCCACTTCCGGAAGATATAACCTAACCCAAACCTATTTCTGATTTAAAACTAAAATTTGGTTTGGGTTAGGTTATATCTTCCGGAAGTGGAGCCCCCCCGTAGAGGGGGGGCGGAACCCACTGTGTGCACGCATATACTTTACAAAACAAAGCGAAGTTCGCTCCACAATTGTTGTGTGGATGGGAAAGTATATGCGTGGACGCAGTGGGCTCCATTATAAAAAAACTAGACACATAGGTTTGCGTTGAACCTCGCTTTGCGTGGAAAGTAAAAAAACCCAAAGAGCTTCGTCTCTGGAAATGTAAAGAAACACTTTTTTCACGTCTGATCTACATAAATACAATGTAAACAACCTTTATTTTTCTTTATTTTATAATAGAAAAATCATTAAAATTGTGAAATCATAACTTTAAATATCTCAGAAACTATAAGAGACCGCCGGTTAAGTTATAAAGAAAAGTTACTCAGGGTCATGTCCTTGACAACATATGTCAAGGTCAAAGTCATCGGTGAGGTGTAACCTAATATGCATATTTACCAGATTTTCATACGCTAATTTGTACAACCATTTCTTTGGTCTATTGTTTTGTCAAGACACATTGTTTCTTTAACCAAATCTATTCCATTCTTTATTTGCTCAGAATAGAATTTTGAGCCGATTTCGTTGATGTAATTTTGAATCAAACTTATGCTTGCATCTTCATGCATGCTTTTGATTCTTTCGTATCTGTCCTTGTTTAAAATTAATCGCAAACATTTGTTTTGGTATGATTGCAATATTTTAATATTAGTAGGTGCTGCTGAGCACCACACCGGAGCCGCGTACAACAATATTGGTCTCAAAATTACTATTAATAAATGAATCTTTTATTTATAATGCTCAATTTAGAATTTTTGGCCATTAATGAATATAATTGCCTCATGATTCCATATGCCTTTTGAATCGATTTGCTTATGTGTGCTTTATACGTTAATCTACTGTATAAATGCATGCCAAGATATATCACTAAGTTTTTGATTTGTATTGGTTGTTTGTACAATGTGATCGGTGTGAAGATTCTTGTGCATTTGTATTTTCTTGTAAATATTATTGCTTCTGTTTTATCAGCATTGAGTGATATTTTCCATAATTTGTAATAATATTCGAGTATGTTTATATGTATTTGTATTTGTTTTGCTGCTACTATTGCACTAAAAGAGTGCGCATATATTGCCGTATCGTCGGCGAACATTGCTAACTTGGTCTTAGGAAACTCTGGCAAATCGTTTAAGAATATGTTAAATAGTACCGGGCCAAGGACTGAGCCTTGCGGTACATCTGCCCTAATTTTTTTTGTTCTGGATTTGCTATTATTTATTGTTACTCGAAATTTTCTGTTGTTTATATATGAATGTATTAGCTTGATCATATGAAATGGGTATTTTTGTTCCAACATTTTATATAACAAGCCGTCCATCCAAACTTTATCAAAAGCTTTTTCGATGTCTAAGAGTAACAGCACCGTTACATTATCTTTATTATAATTTGCTCGTATAACATTTACCATTCTCACGATTTGCTGAACTGTGTTTCGTTTTTTCCTAAAGCCAAATTGATGTTCTTTTGTAAGTTTATTGATTTCCGCATGCTTTTGTAACCTATTGAGTATTATTTTTTCTGCTACTTTGCTTATTGTGGCTAAAAGGCTTATCGGTCTATAACTGATCGGTGACGTTTTATTTTTACCTGGCTTATGTATAGGTATGATATATGCCGTTTTCCATTTTTGTGGAAAATAGGCCAATTTAAAGATTGCATTTATAATATATGTTAACTGAACAATTGCCTTTCTCGACAGGTTCTTTAAAATTACATTTTGTATTTTGTCCGGACCAGGAGCTTTATGTACATTTAAATATTTGGTTTGTTCCCATATCTCTCTAGGAGATGTTAAACATTTAAACCATTGATTGTCATGATTATCTGTGTTCTCATTTAGGTAAGTATTTATTTTTTCTACTATTATGTCTTGATTACTGTCATTATCTGTCCCGTGTGTATGTATCTGTTTGTAGTGTTCTGCTAGCATGTTAGATTTTTGTACGTCTGTTATTGCCGTTATATTGTTATTAGTTAAGGTAAATATGGGTTCATAAGCTTTCTTTAATGTTTTTGTCATTTTCCAGATGGAATTATTTTTCGCGCTTAATTTTTGTAATTTATTATTCCAAATTTCATTTCTATGTTTTATTATATCCTCTCTGATTTTACGTGATAATTTATTAAGTAAGATTCTGTAATTATTTATGCTTGTTCTTTGCCATCTTTTCCTGATTTTATTTTTACTTTTTATTTGAGTTAAAATAGCATCCGGTAGTTCAGTTGTGTGGTTTGTTCTTGTAATTATTTTTGTTGTTAATTGCTGTGCTTTTTGTATAATTTCCGTCAGTTTAGTTACTTTAGTATCTAGCTCCGTATGTTCATTTATTTTATTGTTAATATTTATGTGTTTATCTAGAATAGATCTGAATTTGGACCAATCAGTATTTTTAAAATCATATGTTTTATGCCTCATGTCTGTCAAATTTTGTTTTAAGAAAGTGAAGCATATTGGGTTGTGATCCGAATCCAGTTCATGGAGTGCATTTATGTCAGTATAATTGTTAACTTGTTTGTTTAACTACAAGTAAAACTAAACTATGTCTATTGTGGTGGGGGTACCACCATTATTTGGCATATGCGTAGGTTCATTTGGATACATAATTGTTACATTGTTTTGTTGTATATAATTATTTAGTGTGATACCGTTTCTATTATTTCTATTATAGTTTATAGAATTATATAATTTATACTACATACAAATAATGAGACAAATCAATTAGTGTAAAGAAAAAAAACAAATAATTGTTTAAAAAAATACATTGTAAATAATTACATACTTTTATTTTAAACAATTATTTTTTTTTACTAATTGATTTGTCTCATTATTCTGTACATAAAAGTATTACGTAAGATTATCGAAAACTAAATCTTTTACGAGATATTTTATTTTTTATATCAAAATATATCAGATTAAAATATAAAATAACAAAAAATACTTAATGATAAAATACTTTATTATAGTGTTTTGAAAAGCTCTCGAGATAAGCTACAAGAATATGCAATAAAAAATGGGGGTTTCCATTTAAGAAAACATCGATCACATTGACTTGGCCTTGAAAAGGTCATTCAAGGTCAAATCCATATTTTCATCATGTGTCTCCCTGTGAATCATACAACTTTGGTCGGAAATATTTTTGTCTTAAACTTATAGATTTTAAGATATTTCAGTGGATACATTAAAATGGCCTATTCTGTATATACAGGATGGTCCTCGTAACGGTCGCCACGATTTTTAAGGCACTTACAATAATCTGACATAAAAAAGTCATAAACAGAAATTTATCAGTTTCTAACCGGCAACAAATTGCAATAATAAAAATTGACCAAACATTTTTCTTTCCATAAAAAAGCAAGGTCACCTTCAATTTTTTAAATGGAACTGCCTACTTTTTATTGCATATTCTTGTAGCTTATCTCGAGAGCTTTTCAAAACACTATAATAAAATATTTTTTCATTAAGTACTTTTTGAGTTATTTTATATTTTAATCTGACATATTTTGATATAAAAATTAAAATATCTCGTAAAATATTTAGTTTTCGATAATTTTACCGTAACACTTTTATGTACAGAATAATGAGACAAATCAATTAGTTTAAAAAAAAACGAATAATTGTTTAAAAAAATACATTATAAATAATTACATACTTTTTCTTAAAAACAATTATTTTTTTTTTACTAATTGATTTGTCTCATTATTCTGTACATAAAAGTATTACGGTAAGATTATCGAAAACTAAATATTTTACGAGATATTTTATTTTTTATATCAAAATATATCAGAATAAAATATAAAATAACTCAAAAAGTACTTAATGAAAAAATACTTTATTATAGTGTTTTGAAAAGCTCTCGAGATAAGCTACAAGAATATGCAATAAAAAGTAGGCAGTTCCATTTAAAAAATTGAAGGTGACCTTGCTTTTTTATGGAAAAAAAAAATGTTTGGTCAATTTTTATTATTGCAATTTGTTGCCGGTTAGAAACTGATAAATTTCTGTTTATGACTTTTTTTATGTCAGATTATTGTAAGTGCCTTAAAAATCGTGGCGACCGTTACGAGAACCACCCTGTATATACATATAATCTTTATGACAATTTATTATTATTTATAGTTATATTTAGCAACTTATAAATGAGAAAAGAAAATTTGATATATTTTATCCTCTTATGTTACCAAACATTTGCATATTTATATAAGCTTGCCTATATTTATAGAAAGTAAACTTTTTCTAAAGCAAGAATTTAGAAATTAATTTTTTGTCGTAAAATATTTATAAATAATGGTTTTATGTATCAAATTAATTTTAATCAATATGAAAATAATTTTTTTATTTTGTTAGAGCATATTCGTTTATAACGATGCGCATTTGTTTTTATTATTATTTGTAGCATACATGTATGTAAGTATATTTGTAGCATACATGTATGTAAGTATATATGTATGTATCGGGGAATAAGTCGACTGTACCATGCACACACACATGCAGGCAGGCACACGCGATCATATTAGTGGTCTAGTTTCCACCGAAGTATTAATTCGCACCTAGCGCGGCGTAGGACTAAATTTAAGTCTATGGAAATACGACTGACTGCGTTCATTTCACTCGCACTCCGATCTACAAGCTTTGTCGGAGTGGCAGCGAATTGACACGAAATTTAGGCATTTGTGGAAACGCTTGAAAGTAGATGGTGCCAACCTTTACTTTTCATTATTTCGTAACCATCAATATATAGTCAATATATAGTCTATATGTTGATGTTTGTAACAGTTACCGTTTGTTCGTATTAATTATCAAAATGGAGAATAAACGAGAAATTTGTCAAGGATTATGTTTATTTATATTCACAAGCAAAAGTTAAGTTGGCTCTACTGAAATATCAATCTTCCTCGCTTCTATTCTACTTCCAATGAAAACAATACGTTAAATTCGATGCGCATCGAAACAGAATCGGATTGACGACTTCGGTGGAAACTAGATCAGTGCCAGTGATGCCAGAAACTGACCCCGGTAGCATGCGGTAGCATGTGGAGGAGATGCCGCACACAAGTTACGTAAGTAGTATATGAGCCACTATAGCTAGACACAACAAACCCCCACCATCGATCCCGAA
>JAXRKO010001083.1:0-22455 GCA_037039905.1 Formica aserva
TTCGGCGAATTATCAGTCATCGTAATAGATGCCATTTCCGGTTGCTGTTGCATTCGCTGCATTCTCTCAAGATTTTCGGTAGATATCAAAACCATTTTCTTAGCCCTCTCCATTGTTCAAAGTACAGGTGTTAGCACTTTCCTTTTTTATTATTTTTATTATTTTTCCTATACGGAGAATGTATGGGATGTATAGGATTGTATTTTTCTCTTTCATTCGCCGATAAACCGGGATAATATAGCCCCTAGTAAAGGTCCAATAAGATAGGGTAAAAATCCACCTCTCTGTACTAACAGTTTTCTTTTAATCTTCCAATTACCTTGTTTTGCCGCAACACGCCGTAGGACCGTTTTATGTTTGGCTAATCGCTTTTTATCGCTACAACAAAGCGGTACGTTACCCTTTAGCGTATTGAAAATGCACTCTTGAATGCACTTTATGAGCTTATTGTCGGCGGCTCGCAAGAATACGGTTCTTTGATTTTTTTTCAAATGACACAAGGTTTTTAAAAGGCATAAGTTTCTTTCACCGATAGACCGCCTAGCATTCTTTATTGCTCTATTCGATGTCATCAACTTTTTAACAGGTTCTTCTTTTTTCACCATTACGCTGTAAGCGCACGACTGACAAGTTGCGAACACGAATTTTACCCTTTTATACGCCCCCACTTCTATTGTTCGATCTACGCGGTATGTATGCGTAATGCCGAGTATCGTCGGGAAAGATGCACGTGCGAAAGCGATATTCGTCTGGAGTCGATTGTTTCAAATCAAGCAATAAATACCCGTGTGGACTCGATGTAGCGTCGTAGTACGCTTCTTCCATAAACTTTGGATCATCGGGATATACTTGACGTGCTAGATGGCGAATTTGAGCGCGATCGCGCGGATTTTTGAAAACTACTATGTAATTCGCGTTGAGAGATATGTCGCGCTGTCCGCGCCCTTGATGAAAGAGATTTTGCGAGATGAGTATAACACTGAGATTTTTATGATGACTTCCTTTGGTAAACAGATCTACGATAGCGTCGCACGACGACGATTCCCTCATAAGATCGTCAATTATTATTAATTTTGGCGAGAGCGGATCGCTGGAATAATCTTCCGGGCGGGGTAATCCCTCGCGAAATTCGATTATATTTTTCTTCGATTTTATCAATGCGTTATTAACGTAACCGGTCTTTTGTGTTTTTTTCTCTTCTTCTTTTTCACTCGCGGCGCATTGTAAACGCTGATACGCATCTTGCCACTCTGCGTAATAAAATAAAATTCTCTCGAATCGAACATCTGACATGACGGATAAATGGCGAAGAAACGTTTTCACGAAAATTGTTTTTCCACATCCCGTAGGTCCACAGACGATCGACGTCCAAGGATGTTTCCACCGTACATCCATTATGCGAAATGAACGATTTGCCGATTACGTTCGCACTCATAAATAAAAAATCATCGAATATTTTCAATATTTATCGTAGGTATGTGTTGAGTAATAAGCTTATCCGCGCTCCGGGGGCCCCACCGCGGCGGCCGCATGCTCGCGCTAGCGTTTCCCGGTACGTGAACGAGCGGAAAGCACCGCGGCCGATTAGCTACTAAGCAGCCGCGGGAACGCCGCGAGTAAGCGTATTCGCGGGGATGTGCTCGTACCGGTGTTTTTCGAGCACCGCTGCTTACGAGCTTATAAGCGGTGCTCTGTGTGTGCTTATGTTAGAAATAAGATGCTCGTTTAGCGTTCAACTAACATTTGATATTATTTTGATGGAATGTTCTATGCGTGTAGTAAAGAAGTAAAGGAAATATTAGAGAGGGGTAAAGGAAAAAATACGCTGTGATTTTTAAGGTTGAAAAACTTCATATTTATTGACAATAATTTTTTATTTTTTATTTTTTATTTTTATAAAATTAACAATTGCGTTTTAAAATTATACGCACGATTTCATTAAATCCTAGTGAAAGTAATTCTTCGAATACAATATTGAAATATACATCTAAAAATGTTAAATCCTTTATTTGCGTTTGTACATTGCGTTCAATTTCTTGAAAATTACCGATAACTATGAGCTTTATAATTTCACGATCTATGTAAGCTGATGGGAGTTTTAATTCTATCTCGTTTATTAAGTAATTGGCACAGGTGTTGACGGTGTCGGCGATGCAAACTAGCTGAGACAGATGTGCATCCACACATCTCGCAATATTTTCCAGGCCTAGGAAAGTAGCTTTCTGCATCACGATAGCGATGTTCTGCGTTTTTCGCTTCTTCAAAGGCGGCTGCGCTTGCTCCTCCGCTTCACCATTACTCGCAGATTGTTCTGCATTTTCCTTGTAAGTCACTATCACAGCCCTCGACCCGTAAGCGGTGGTGAATCCGATGGAAATATTGTTGATGATAATCGGACTCGGCCTAGTTTTTTGATTTTCGCTCAAGTACAGTCTCATCTGTTCCATGCTGATTTGAAACTGCTGCCAGCTGTCAATATCGAAGCAAATTCCATCGATATAATTGCCAGTTAATTTAACAATCGGCACGAAGCAATCGTCGTTTGTCGCTTGCAACCCCACATGTAACTTCTTAGTGCAGGATGAATTAAGACCATACGTTGTCGATAGTAATAAATAACGCTGTTCGTTTCTTCTATCGATGTCGATCTTGTTGTCCGATTTGCTAATATCGCAAACGTGTGTAGATTTAACAAAATCGGCTAGATTCTTCTGATCACTGGAAACTTCTTTCGTGGCAGCCATTGTTATCACTTTCGAATAAAACCGAGTTGAATACTAGTCACAACAACGACAAATTCTTGTATCGAAGCCGAAAGGAAGATTTTCGTACGAGCAAACTCAAATGAATAAGAATTCGCATCTTCTCGTGCTGCTTATATATCGAAATATAAAGAAAAGTGGGGGGAAAAGTTTGCGCAGACAGTCAAATAACAGGAAAAATCATGATTTTTCACGTTCAAACTTGTTCATCACGCTAAAAATTACGTGAAAACATCTAGAAACATCTAGAAATTAGATTCGTTACAAGGAAAAATTTTTCTCTAAAATTTTTCTCTAAATACAATTACAATATGTTACAAAACGTAGATAAAAGCTTAGCAGCCGTATAATAAATTTTTATAGCTTATATTGTTAAGAGAAAAATGTTATAAAGGACGAATTTCTAATCGACATAATCCTAGCCCTTCTACGAAAATTTTAAAAGATTTTCACAACAAAGTCTTTACTTTGACACCTCTATAATAAAAACACCTAAGCAATAAAACTATTGCATGCAATGCCTGCATATCGTAATAAAAATAAGAAACTATTTTTCTTTTTGTCCGTTTTTTCTCGGAAGAAAGGAGAAATTTTAACTCTTTCGGGGGTATACCTTCTTGGAAAAAAAGAGGGGATACGAGTAAATAAATGCATCGTGGTGTAGTAGAAAAATTATTTCCGAATTCGCCATCGATCGAAGCAACGCGTGTCTTTCCGCGAAAAGTGTTATATTTATCGTGAAAAGTGATATCGTGAGTGAGCGTTGATAAAAATGCCTGGACTCAAAGAAGTATTATGCAAATGCATAATTATAGGCTCAAATTTGTCGCCTACGTTAAACAGGGAACGATATTTATCCGCGTTATGGGATGAGTCGTCGGAAATCAATTACGCTGTTTTTCGGTCTTTTGCGTGGGCCTGCTCGAACACTGTACTAGCAGTGTTATACAGACTAGGTTATTTCGCCGATTATGCTGAATTGTTGCATATCGCGGGTGAAATAATAGAAATACGGGAGACATTCGAACATGAGGAGGAGGATGCAGGAGATCTTATAAAATTCCTGTTATCTAAACATCGAGAAAACCTCTTAAATGGTAAGCAAAATGTTTTATTTATATTAGGGAGAGTGTAATGTAATCGAATACGAGAGACTTTGATTAATTTAATTTAAATTTACAAATTTATCATAATCTGTAGATCGGACCACCCAGGCGAATAGCGTACAAGAGGCTCGCACTCAGACACGAAAACGCAGGAATGAAGAAGAGCTTGAAACGAGTTCTACACGTAAGTTTTGTTTAAAAATAAAATATTAATTTTTATAAAAATTTATCATTATTGATAAAATATTAAATTATAGGAAAAACCCGATTTGATGAAAATTCTCGCGAGGCTGATATTACGTTAGCACCAGGTGAGCCAAAATTTTAAGTAAATAAAAATAATTTAGTTATAATTCTTATTTTATTTATAGTTTTTTTTTTGCTTTTGACAGTGCAGAGAGGTGGTGGGCGAAATAAAGAAGCGGCTCATGTAGAACAAAAGTCGCAGCCTCATAATAACGAGGAAGCAACAGCGGAGGAGGAAAATGAAGAGGAAGTCGGCGCTGAAGATAGCTGTAATCCTTCGCCGGAGACAGAAGAGGCCGAAGAAGCGGAGCAACAACGACAACAACAGTATCATCAACAACAGCCTCTTCAGGTTGGACATATTAATTTTAACTATATAGATTTATTAGCGGAAAGTACACGACGGTTCCGGAGATTCGGCATAATCGGAAGAGAAGCGAGTTTCGCGATTCGACCGTTGCTTGAAGGCGGTGATATTTATCATTTGTTAGAAAACGCGTTCCGTGAAATTCACGCGTATGCGGTAAATTCATGCGAACCTGGTGATTATGTGGGGTTGTCTTTTCATTCTGCGGATTTATCTCATGGTCCTGCCGGATTATCTTTTCGTCCTGCGCGTGACTTGACGTATGAAGATATTTGGGGAATTGTGAGTTCGGTAGCGCAGAGCGCGGGAGGTCTCGATATTGCGGAACGCTTCGATATTCGAGTTTTTAACGTTACGGTTCCTTCAGGGCGGGGACGTGTGAAATTAACACGCGAAGATATTGCGAAGCGTTCGATACTAACAATAAAAAATTCCGATAATTTATGTTTTCCCCGGGCTCTTGTTGTAGCGAAAATTTATTGCGAACGCGGTAATTTACGTACGGGAGAATTGCATGAAAAATGGAATGATGTAAGATGCACACGATCCCCGCTTCAACGGGAACTCGCGTTACAATTAACACGGGATGTCGGTGTTACGATACCTGAAGAGGGTTGCGGGATTCGGGAAATCGAACGCTTCCAACGTTATCTCGCCGCTGACAATATCGCGATAGTTGTATATAATTTTAGTACTTTTGGTCGCGGAGAAAAACCTATGTACGACGGAACCGCAATACTCGCTTCTCTCGGACGGGAATCGTCGCACCGATTAAATATAATGTATTACGAGAGCTCGCGACATTACAATCCTATTTTAAATTTAAAAGCAGCCTCTGGTTCTCGAAATTATTGTACGTCGTGTAATGTAAGTTTTCGGGACGAGATAGGTCATCGGTGTTTGAATAAATGTGCGCGCTGTTTCGCAGAGCCGGCATGCTCCGATTCTGTTGCGCCTGTGAAATGCGATTCATGTAATCGAGCGTTTTACGGTGCAAAATGTTTCGAACGACACCGTAGTAAAAAATCATATAACGGTAGATCGCTCGCGAGTGTTTGTAATGTCGTGAGATTTTGCAATGAATGCGGATGCGCGGTTAAAACGAATGCGAAACACGAATGCGGCAATTCTTACTGTAGGCTATGCCGGACACAGCAATCTCGAAATCATTTGTGTCATATGCAACCTCTTCGCAACGGGGTTAGTTCCTCTACCGAACCGTCCTCGTCAACGACGACGACTACGTTGATATCGGATACGCGAGGAACAACAAAGAGTAAAGAAACTGTTGGTGAAGAGGTAAACGAGCGCAAAAAAGGCTTCGTGGCATTTATATTTTATGATTTCGAAACGCGGCAAGACGAGACGCTCGAAGGTACGATGAACGTGAAAAAACATGTACCTACTCTCTGCGTGGCGCAACAGATTTGCGAAGTGTGCGCGCAGGAAAACGACATGTCCGTGCGATGCCGTTGGTGCGGGATACGCGAATTCATATTCAGACATGACCCCGTGAAACAATTTGCCGAATTCGCAACGCGAAAGACGAAACGTTTCAACCAGATCATATGCATAGCACATAATGCGAAAGCGTTCGACGCGCAGTTTATTCTTCAATACATCGTAGAAAATCGGAATGATTTAGAGCCGAAAATAATTTTGAGCGGCACAAAAATTGTAATGTTATTAGCAGGAAATACAAAATTCATCGACAGTGCTAATTATATGCCAATGCGATTATCTGAATTACCGAAAGCTTTTGGCCTAGGGGACTCTGTGGATAAAGGCACTTTTCCGCATTTATTTAACACTGCCGAAAATCAAACGTATGTCGGACCGTTACCAGACGCGAAATATTATTCTCCTGAAAACATGAAGACAACGGAACGCGAACGCTTTCTCGCATGGCATACGGACATGACGCGAAAAAACACCGTATTCGACTTTCAACAAGAAATTGTTCGCTATTGTCGTACCGATGTAGACATTCTTCGACGCGCCTGTATAGCATTTAGAAAAATTTTTATAAACCGCGGCAACGTATGTCCGTTCGAGGAATGCACCACTATTGCCTCGACGTGTATGACAGTTTTCCGTAAAAACTTTTTACGCGAAAAGGAAATAGGTATTATCCCTTCCGGTGGATATAGAAAAGCGAGCAATTATTCGCGTAAAGCTCTACAATGGCTGGTATGGATGGAGCGCGAAATCGGGCATCCTATAAACCATGCGGGGCGTGCGCGTGAATATCGCACGATTGATGGCACGCTCGTCGACGGATATTATGAAACGACCGATGTTGAGACGACACAGCGTCACATTTTACAATTTCACGGATGCTTTTGGCACGGGTGTCCGACTTGCTTTCCTTCGAATCGCGATAGAGCGCTTTCTTCGACTTCGGATCATGGAGATACGATTGCTTCGCGATACGAGCGAACTCTCGCGATCTCGTGGCGCCTTCGACAACGGGGGTACATGGTGACGGAAAAATGGGAATGCGTTTTTGATCGGGATATGCTCGAGAATCGCGAAATGCGAGAATATCTCGAAAATCATCCGCTGGTGGAAACACCACCGCTCGACCCTCGTGATGCATTTTTCGGCGGCCGTACGGGAAATATCGTGACTCGATACGAAGTTACGGGTGCAGAGAAAATACATTACGTAGACGTATGCTCTTTATACCCGTATGTATTAAAGACAGGTGCTTTCCCGATCGGACATCCAGATATTTATGTCGGCGAAGAATGCGCCCCTTTAATCGGAATAGCTCCAAATTACAATTTTGATTCGCTCGAAGGTCTCATACGCTGTACCGTGCTTCCTCCTCGCAACCTCTTTCACCCTGTACTTCCGTATCGCGTGCGCGGAAAATTGCTTTTCGCCTTATGTCGTAGTTGTTGCGAAACATTTGCGCAGACATCCTGCACGCACGATAACATTAATGAGCGCGAATTCGAGGGTACGTGGGTGTCGTGCGAATTACGAAAGGCAGTCGAAAAGGGTTATCTCGTGACGGCAGTAAGCGAGATTTGGCAATATAAAGTTAGCCTATTCGATCGAGCATCGCGACAAGGCGGTTTGTTCGCCGAATATATAAACTCATTCTTACAATTAAAACAAGAAGCAAGTGGATGGCCGGGGGAATGCGGTGACGACGATGACGCTAAAGAACGATATCTGCGAGAGTACGAAAAAACCGAAGGTATTGTTCTCGATAAGCGTAACATCGCGCTGAACCCCGGTTTACGTTCGGTTGCAAAACTCTGCTTAAATTCATTTTGGGGAAAATTCGGCCAGCGGGCCAATTTGCCGAATACCGAGGTTGTCAGAACGCCGCAACGTTTTCTGACATTACTGACGAGCGCCGAGCATGAGATAACCGATATATTACCCGTGAACGACGAGGTAATATATGTTTCGTGGCGATTGCGACAAGAGGCTGTCACGCCCTCACCTATAACTAATGTTGCGATAGCGGCGTATACGACGGCTCAAGCGCGCTTAAAATTATATGAATATTTAGAACGCTTAGATCGACGCGTGTTATATTATGATACTGATTCGTGTATATACGTAAGCACAGGTAAACCGAATGAGTATGAACCGCATACGGGAAATTTTCTGGGTGACATGACGGACGAGCTCGAAAGCTACGGCCGTGGTAGTTATATCGAGGCGTTCGTGTCCGGTGGACCAAAATTTTATGCCTATGTTGTTCGTATGCCGGACGGGCGTACGCGTGAATGCTGTAAAGTAAAGGGCATAACCCTAAACTATGAAAACTCTCGGTTGGTTAATTTTAGCAGCATTAAGAATTTATTGTTAAATAAAGAGAGAGCACAGGAAAATGAAAAGAACGGAGAAGAATTGCCGAAAACTTCGATAAATCTATGCTTTAGAGCAATTCGGCGTACCGCGTTTCACGAAATCGTAACACGCGACGAAACTAAAGTATGCGCACCCGTATTACTAAAGCGTAGATTTATCGATAGTCGAAATTCGCTACCGTATGGTTATGTATTTGAACAATGATTTTTCTATTTTTTTCTCGACTATCTCTTTTATCGCTATAAAATGTAATATAATTTCGTGTATAATTTTCGCAGCGGTGAAAATAATTTTTTTGTAAATAGATATTAAATTATATGTAAATTTTTTATTGTATATTATATCATATTCCCTCGATATATAAATAAAGATGTTTTTTATTTTAAAGCAACCAGGTGCAAAAATATTTTTCTTCCCTTCCTTTCTCCCCGGCGTCTCTGTGACGTCATAGTCTCAGTCCTAAGCCTCAACGTCAAACAGTCTCAGGTACCCGTATATATTTCAAGACCCTTTCTATCGTCTCCATCGATGCTGTTACCGTATGTCTACCTGTGCAGCGGGACTCGCCCGCTCGGACAAGCGTACCCGTACATGCACGCACGTGTTCGTTACCACTTTATAGCATCTAGTTTATTCTAGCGGTACCTTATCCAATTTTTCTCTTTTCAACAGGATGGGTGGGCGACATATAGCGTACATCTCCCGGTTTTCCTCTAAGGGGGGCGATGGGGCGAAGTTGTATACCGCACGATATCTTTCGGTTTTCCGTAAGGGGGAGCGGAGGCTGGGTGCCTTATGCATAGACGCATCACCAGTCTCGACGGTCGCCATTTTGTCGGTTGCCGTCACGTTTGCTTTCCGTCAGACATCTTGCCCGCTTTCTCCCACGCACTATTTTTTGGCACGTTTTTCCATCCCACTTTAAATCGACGAAACCGTCGGAACCAATCGTAGGACTGGGCACTATGGGGAGAACCAATCGGACCGTCAGGACCCCTAGCTTAGCGGTGGACTACTCTCCACAAATACTATGTTTAACTTCTATTCTAATAAGTTTTCAGCTAGCCCAGCATACTAGGACCCTGTTTGGAGAGGTGGAGGACCCAGGTTCGAGCCCAAGCATGTTCACGCAACCGGAAAAAATAAAAAAATAAAAAAATTTAAAAGGAAATAAATTTAAAGGGTAAAAAATTTTTAAAAAATTTAAAAGGAAAAATTTAAAAGGAAAATTGTCTCGTAGACGTCCACGAGTCCCCTCCATTCTTTTTTTCCACAGACACCTTTAGGGGGGAGGGCCCCAGACAGTCACAGCAGGGGGTCGGCGCCAGTGGCCGAGGAGTGGGGGTTTGTTTTGACGCCCCATAGTGCCCACTATCTACTGTGCTCGAAGGTCTCTTTAAATACTTCATCACTATCGTCAGTATCTGTATAACCTTTAAGGAGTTTTATTATTTCTTCAAGTTTAGTATCTTGATAAGGCTGTACATCTGCGGCGTCCTTCGGACTAAGCGTCCCTTGGACTAAGCATTCTTCGGACTTAGCGTCCTTCGGACTTAGTCTTTCAGACGCCTTTTCGGCGCCTTTCAGGTGTCTTTCAGGCGCAGATTTTAGACTCGAGTCTAGTTTATCAATCAATATATTAATTTCTTTATTTGTTTCATCCAGTCTAGAAGTTATTGGTTTATTTTTTTCCTCTAAATCTATACTTTTTTTAGTATTTAAATTTCTTGCAATTTGAAATGTTTTTCTTAATTCATTTTGCTTCTTTTCTATTTCAGCCAGTTCTTGTGGAGTTGTACCCATCATTTCATATGTACTTTTAAATGATCTATTTCCAAAATTAAACCCCGTTTTCATATTAAAAACTGGAGATTTGCATTCAAGAACCGGAGGTTTGTTAAGTGGTTTTAACATCTTATGAGTACCGTTTGTATTTAACATCTTATGTGTACAGTCTGTATTTAACGGTTTTGTATTTAACGGTTTTGTATTTGACGACGATGGTGAAGCATTCGACAATTCTGAATCAGTATTTAACAGTTGTCCTTTGTCGAAGAACCGGAGGTTTGTCTCAAGAACCGAAGGTTTGTCTGATACATTACGTAAATTTCTTCCCATTTATAATAATAATATTAATTCATTATTTTTTTGAAAGAAATATTTATCATTTTTTGTTTTATCAATTCCCAAAAATCCATGTGGTTCTGACCAAGCTTTTTTACAGAACTTACAAAACTCTTCATATGTTAATTCAGAAGCCAATTCTTCATGTATTTTTCTGAGATTATCTCCAAACTTATTAAAAATAAACCATAGATTTGAATTTTTTCTAATTATAGGGTTTATTTTAGTGTATTTATGATATAATCCAAGAATACTAATATTTTTATGCCTTCCTTCACAATAATATCTTATTATTTTACTTTGATCTTTCAGCATTCCATCATCGAAAATTACTAAACTATTTGCTGTACATTCTTCTACCGGTAAAATTTTTTCCCAATTACCCTCAAATAAATAATCAATATCATATTTATCTTTTTCCAACTCTTTCTCTAATCCTACATAAGTAGGTTGGTCTATAGATGGACTATAAACATATAATTGCCTATATGGTAGCCATTTGTTTGCGACAAAGTTAGTAGATAAAAATGTTTTTCCACTACCCGATTCTAAAATTATACCTAAAATTATACCACGTACTACATCTGGAAAGAATCCACCACCTCTTTTATATTTATCTATAAAATTAAAATGTTTCATTTTTAGATGATGTTTAGACATTTATTAATAATAAATGGAAGAGTATTTAAAAAAACGAATGTATTATGTTTATCGAAAAAGTTATAAGTATTTTTTAAAATGTAAAATTGGTATATCACTTAGTAAAGCAATATTTGCGACATCAAGTTTATCGGGTATTGCTGTTACACCATTATTTGCAATAAGTGCCATATCTGTTATAATTGTAATATTAGATAATGAATTCAAAACATCATTAAAATTAATGGATAGGGTTGAAGAATATAAATTGTCATTTAATTTTTATTGTGAGTTATTACATTTATTTGAGGCTCGACAAATATCTGAAGAAGAAATTCAAATTGAAAAAGATTTTATTAAAAATTTGAAATACTTTCCACGTGAAAAGTACTTAAAACAAATGAAGATAAATGGTTATTCTTCAATGAAATAAATGACCGTTAGTAAAAACGATATTATTGATGAATTACACAAACCGGCAAGGAGAAATTATCCAAGAAGATCTACTATTACATTAGGAATCGATGATCTTTGGCAGTCTGATCTTGTTGAAATGGATTCGGGTAACTTAAAGGGAATATCCAAAATTAATAAGGGATATAAATATTTATTAACAATTATTGATACTTTTTCCAAATTTGCCTGGGCAATTCCTGTTAAAAATAAAACTGGAGAAAGCGTATCAAAGGCAATGAGTATTTGTTTTAAAAACCTATCTCAAGGGGTTGACTTGAACTCACAGCATAAACCACCCAAAAATCTACAAACTGATAATGGGAAAGAATTTTATAATAAAAATTTTAAAAAACTCATGGAACAAAATAAAATTAATCATTATTCGACATATAGTGATAAAAAAGCTGCAATTGTTGAAAGATTTAATAGATCACTCAAAGAATTAATGTGGAAACAATTCAGTATACAAGGTAATTACAGGTGGGTTGATATATTACCAAATTTGCTGAATATTTATAACAATAGAAAGCATAGAACTATAGGAATGACACCATGTGAAGCGTCAAGCCGTCTTGACAAGCCCCAAAGGGTCGCGTCTGAAAGACTAAGTCCGAAGGATGCGCCTAAAATACACTTGAAGATACACCCGAAAAGTTTAGTCCGTAGGACGCGATTCAAAGTTGGTGATTATGTAAGGATTAATAAATTAAAGCATATGTTTGAAAAAGGATATACGCCTAATTGGTCAACTGAAATATTTGTAATAGATAAAGTTTTTAAAAACATACCTCCATATTATCATATTAAAGATATGAAAGGTGAAGAGATTAAGGGAACTTTTTATGAACAAGAACTACAAAAAACTAAAATTCCAACTAACATCTATTTAGTTGAAAAAATATTAAAAAGAAAAGGAAATAAAGTTTATGTTAAATAGTTAGGCTTTGATAATACACATAACCAATGGATAAATAAGAAGGATCTAATCACTTCGTAAGCGTCATTCGGACTTAGCGTCCCTTGGACTTAGCCTTTCAGACACTTAGTCGTTGTATTATAAATGGTCTTGATTTACAGTTTAACACTCTTGGAATTTAGGATTTCTGTCAATATTTTGAAAGTTCTTCTTTTTGTTGTCTTTTTTTTTTAATTTGTTGCTTTTATGGGTGATTTTGATGTTTTTTAGTTGATTTTGATAGAGGAAAAAATGTGACCCAGAACATACCCTTTTATATACTACTTGTATCATACATACATGAATACACACGAACATGTACGCACAAACACACAAACACACGTATGCTCTCACACACACACATAAACATATTTGTATTATAAAATTGTTCAGATCCACCAGCAGAGATGAGCAACAACAGCAGCAACAGCAGCAAAAATCTACAAATAACGATGAAGCCCCTACCTGTAGCATGCAACATCGGGCTGGCGTAAGGCGCGCCGAACGTGACGCGAGGTATATTTATTAATTTTCGAATTATGATGTAAATATATGATTGATTAAAGTCATTGCATATTATCAATATAGTAAAAGTACTATTACACATGTATACAAATGCATGTTTCTATTTATTGTTAAATAAATGAAATCTTTGTAGTTTTGTTTATAATTTTGAAAAATATTAATTATAGAAATTATTATTACAATAATAGAAATTATAATTATATACATAATAAAAACCGGATTTATATATATATAAACGGATCTCGATATTTCATTTACTTACCGAAATATTCGGTCTGTTACGTTTGAAATTTAGCACCCTATATATATGTATATAACAATTATTTATTATTCATATCAACATAAAATAATTAATATTTATAATATTAAAAATTAAAAGTATTAAACTAAATATTTGTATTAATATTTTACAAAAATATTATAATTAATTAAATATTTAGCTTTAAAATTACTATATTTACTTGCTATGTGTTACAGATATAAATGGTCAATGCGCAGAAAAATGCAAAATGACTTTAGCCAGGGTCGTCGCGGGCGGTACAATATAAATAGAAATAGAGGAGAAGGAAGAGGAAGAAGAGGAGGAAGAAGAGGAGGAAGAGGAGAAAAAGGAAGAGGAAGAGGAAGAGGAAGAGGAAGTGGAAGTGGAAGAGAGCGCGAAGAAAAAAACATTATTTTTAATTATAATTGGTAAAAGTGACGTTTAGGAGATGCAGCCCCGATGACCTTGACCTTGACATATGTTGTCAAGGTCACCCTCCTGAGTGATCTTCAGAAGGTTTTAGCCGTCGCTCGTTTTTTATTAAAAAGTTATTAACTAAAATATTGTAGTATGCGGCAGCGCACACTTCACGGCGCGCGGCTCACTGACGTATGCCCGGCTGAAGATCGGCGCTGATTGGTCAGATTTTACTCAATAATTGTTAAGAAATATAATTTGTGTGCAAGAATAACTATGTAAATTTAGCTTAGGTGTATTGACTTAAAACGCGCGCTATTAAGGAACTGCCGTAGAAATGTGAACGACAGGTGGCGAGAGTGAAGATTCAGAGGGATAGCGATTCAGCGAGACACTGTGACTCGCTCTCTCTGGTGCGAACAGCGATAGCGTGCGGATCGTTATACGATAAGTAAAATCGTACCCTCTCGATTAGGTATAAGAGAATAAATAGTGATATAACTCTAAGATCAGAATATTGAAACAATTACTAGTTGTCGTGAACAACTGTAATTATTACAGCAACTAATTGTAGAACAATCAATTGTACTTTGCGTATTTGTTTTTGTCTCTTTCACTGTGCACGTGCCGGCAGGCTGCGGTTTAACCTTGCAGGCACAAACAGGAATACTTCGTAATAAAACTGATTTAATAGAAAAGGCTCGTCATTAAATATATTAAAATTCAACAATAATAACTCCTTTATTAAGCATTATAAAAAAAAATGGTTCAGGACTTTTCGACTCTGTTTGACCCAATCTACTTCCACCTTTCGTTTGGTCACTTACTTGTCGGACACCCTGTATAATATATACAGGGTGCGGCATTTATAGTGACGCGGGCATATTTTTCGCAAACGAAGTGAGATATCAAAAAATGTTTCAGACAAAAGTTGCATGGTTTCGAGGGGGCCACATGATAAAAATATGGATTTGACCTTAAGTGGTCTTTTCAAGGTGAGGTCAATGTGGTCGATGTTTTCTTAAATGGAACCCCCCATTTTTTATTACATATTCTTGTAGTTTACCTCAAGAGCTTTCCAAAACACTATAATAAAGTATTTTTTCATTAAGTACTTTTTGAGTTATTTTATATCTTAATCTGACATATCTTGATATAATAAATAAATTATCTCGTAAAATATTTAGTTTTCGATAATCTTACCGTAATACTTTTATGTACAGAATAATGAGACAAATCAATTAGTAAAAAAAAAAATAATTGTTTTTAAGAAAAAGTATGTAATTATTTACAATGTATTTTTTAAAACAATTATTTGTTTTTTTCTTTACACTAATTGATTATAGTGTTTTGGAAAGCTCTCGAGGTAAGCTACAAGAATATGTAATAAAAAATGGGGAGTTCCATTTAAGAAAACATCGATCACATTGACCTCACCTTGAAAAGGCCACTTAAGGTCAAATCCATATCTTTATCATGTGGCCCCCTCGAAACCATGCAACTTTTGTCTGAAACATTTTTTGATATCTCACTTCGTTTCCGAAAAAAATGCCCGCGTCACTATAAATGCCGCACCCTGTATATATGTCTCATCAAAATAAGAATATAATTAATTTTTTAGACTTTTATACTTTTGGAAGTATTATGTAATAAAACAAAATATTGAAAAAGTATATAGTATTTTTTCACTTTGATTTATTATATAAAAATGGAATAAATAATGTTTATAATAATATTTATAATAATGTCATACTGTTTCAATAATGTTTATATGCATCGATATGTAATATTTTTTTATTTAGTTATAGGTTATTGTTAAATTTGTTTAGCATGCGGTATAAGAAAATATATAAATTTTAATTTAATTAAATCACGCATATAATACGCTTTTTTAAATATTGTAGCTATTGAAAATGTACATAAAGTTAAAAAATAATTCTCTAACTTTACGACCGCATAGCACTTAATATATATATGCTATACGCCATATTTACGCTCGTATCTGATCGCTCCTTGCTATGACATGAGCGGCAAGAGAGGGGTAACGGGCGTGGATTACGCAGGAGAGCTCACGTAACATCTGACGATGAGACTATCTGTATTCCGTGAACAAAACATTGTCGATTGTTACGGTTCCTTTTCGCGGTACAGTAGTGAGTGATGGATGTGTAGAGTGTGTAGAGTTGTGTAGGATTGTATAGAGTGTATTTTGTACAAAATATATCTTTGTAGTGAAAATTATTTAAAATATAAGTATATTTAAAAAGTATTTAAAGAGAAGATTTAAGAAAGAAGACAAGAGAAACGCGGGTAAGCTTATATTATATAAATATATTTATATATATACATATATACACATATATATCTCGAATAAAATAATGTCGAATCAAATAAAGAAAGGATATAATACCCAGATAGCACAGGTGATCGTTATGAATACAAAAAGGATTCACTTTTTGAAATTCTTTATGAATTAGTATAATCTATTCCAAATGAATTCAAAAGATCTTTCTTCCGGTAATTCAAAAAGAATTCCATAAAATTATATCTTCTGACTTCTCATGGAATTAAATTGAAGTTGTTCCAAAGGAAGTCCTTTTTCTGTTTATAATGGGTTCAAAAAGAACTCATTTTTGCTTTGGTAAATTACTACAACGTAATGCGCATGCGCAATCTAGAAGTTTCCGAGGCAGCATCGCGGCGTACTATTCATTCCCGACTACTGCTAACCGCAGATTAGGTTATCCTTGGTTTGTCTTCCCGTCACTTCGTTCCAGGACAGAATAAGGAGATCACGGATTTTTAAGGTAAAACATATTTTGTCAATTCTGATAAATTAATTTTCTAATAGTAGGCTAACATTATTTGTTGTTGTTTTGCTATTTGGGTCATTGCAAATACAACTTAACCTCATCACCGCGCGTGGTGATTAAATCTTATGTTTTATTAATAAACTACTTTTTGTGTATTACAATTTTTAACTTTTTAAAATATAACTGCATGTTATTTTTACATAATTGTCAACAAATAATACTATATATACATGAATCTATATGTTCAATAGAATCTAGAAGCTCATGTGTATCAACGACAGAAGTATCTGAAAATAATGGAGTTTCAGAAAAGTCCTCTTTTCAAGAGTCGAATAATTTTGATTCAACATATGGACATGAAACTACTGGAAAAGTCTAGTACCACTTTGCAAAATAAAAGTAAATATTTAATTTATCTCACATTTAATTTATATTATATTTTTTCTGATCTGGAATAATATCGACATACAGTTGTATTTCATAATATTTTTCCAGTATTGACACAATCAGAAAAGAAAACATCTATTGTAAAAGTTCGAAACGTTGATAAGGCAACGGAAAATTTAGCTGGATCTTCAAAACAACGTAGAACTGAAAATATGACATGTAAGTTTGCTTAAAAAATCTTAATATATATATATATATATATATATATATATATATATATATACATTATTTATTATGGCTAATGGCTCTTATACTTATTTGCGGTTATATTCGTTATCCCGTAACTAATTCGCTTTTTAAAATCGAATGCGTATTAACCGTACAGTCAGCCCAGTACAAAATGTCTAAATGCGATTTCTTTAAAAATAAGGTACTCTTTAAATTCGTAACAGATTTTCAAGGCTACATAGGGACTATAAAATTGAAATTATAAAAATTACACTGATAGCACGATTGATTTTTAAATAATCCTTGGATTCGTATATACATATACATATATATAGGTATCCCGAGATCTTTTTCATTCAAAGAATGAGATAGCCGGAAATGTCATTTCAAAGTACATATTAAATATCAAGTTCTAAAAAATTGAAATGTTTTTAAAGCCGCGAATGCTGATCCGGAAATAGACGCGAATCCTGTTCGTGCCAAAAGTGCAGAAAATTATCCGGCACAAAATCATCAAGTGCCAGAATGTAATCGTACACGTGGTAAGCTATTATTTGTAACTTTATGGGCGAAGAAAGTAAGAACAAATTGAAAGTAGAAAATTATTTTCAATTTATATATCGTTTATAATAAAATATTGAATTTTGTTATTACATGCCATTGTATTCTATGAGATACAATGCTAACAAACAAAAAATTATGCTTAATATTCGTCATTGTTAAAAAGTTATTTCCTTTTTTTTATTTTTTTCGATATCGGTTTGATTGAGCAGAAATTGCTTGGACGATGAAATAATAGCTAGATCATAATTAATTTCCTTTTTAAGCTTCTTCGTGCCTATTCAAGCAAAGTGTATATGAACCTTTCTTAATACATTACATCTTATTGTACTTACGTTGAATTATAAAAAAGAAATAACATTTTATTTGTATGTATATTATATATGTAATATTAACAATTTTTTTAGGAAATAGTACATTAAGATGGAATGTCTTAAAAGAGAGGCTATTTCAATATATTAGAATAGTCATTAAGAAGTTCTAAAAAGAAATTAATCATGATCTGTTTTCTATTTCATCTAAGCAACTTTTATTTCACTTATAACCCACACAGAGGCGAAGCAAAATAATTTAGTTATAATGAATATTAAGGGCTAGTTTTTATTTATATACATTGAATGAAACAACATACTATAATAACATCTGACATTTAAGAAATGTTTTTGAAATAATAAACAAAATTTCTATTTTCAATTTTTTACAGTATGTAATTTTATTACACAAGATTCTTAATTAGAACAATGAAAGTTTCTTGTAACTTCTCATATAATGTAATTAAAATGTCTTCTGTCGCAATCTTATAATGCAAATATTAATCATGCAATATATACAGGATGGTCCATTTTAAAAGAGCCAGTCAAATATCTCGAAAAATATGGAAGATACGGAAAAACGTTTCAGACAAAAGTTGTTTGGTTCGAAGGGGGACATAAGATGGTGCCATTGATGTGACCTTGGATAGTCATTTGAAGGTCACATTAAGGTCACTTTCAATTTCTTAAATGGAAACCCCCATTTTTCATTGCATATTCTTATAACTTGTGTCGAGAGCTTTCCAAAACACTATAATAAAGTATTTTTTCATTAAGTACTTTTTGAGTTATTTTATATTTTAATCTGACATATTTTGATATAAAAAATAAAATATCTCGTAAAATATTTAGTTTTCGATAATCTTACCGTAATACTTTTATGTACAGAATAATGAAACAAATCAATTAGTGTAAAGAAAAAATAAATAATTGTTTAAAAAAATACATTGTAAATAATTACATACTTTTACTTAAAAACAATTATTTTTTTTATGCTAATTGATTTGTCTCATTATTCTGTACATAAAAGTATTACGGTAAGATTATCGAAAACTAAATATTTTACAAGATATTTTATTTTTTATATCAAAATATGTCAGATTAAAATATAAAATAACTCAAAAAGTACTTAATGAAAAAATACTTTATTATAGTGTTTTGGAAAGCTCTCGACATAAGTTATAAGAATATGCAATGAAAAATGGGGGTTTCCATTTAAGAAATTGAAAATGACCTTTATATGACCTTCAAATGACTATCCAAGGTCACATCAATGGCACCATCTTATGTCCCCCTTCGAACCAAATAACTTTTGTCTGAAACGTTTTTCCGTATCTTCCATATTTTTCGAGATATTTGACTGGCTCTTTTAAAATAGACCACCCTGTATGTATATATGTAATATATATATTCAAATTAATAATAATAGTTTCAGAACCAGTGACCGAAGAGAGATTTCTAACATACTTCAAGTGTCTCAATACAAAGTTGAACCATATTATTAATTTGTTGAAAGATCGTTGCACAGAAATGCTGGTAGATGAGGCGGAAAATCTTTTGCCGAACTTCCCTTTAAGAACTGTCCAAGAGTTCGAACAATTTCAAGAAAATCTTCTCACATCCTTGGAAATACAAAAACTATATGTAAGCAGATCATTTATCATACTTTCATTTACCATGCGCAAATTGTAATGATCTATTTGCCTCTATTTTCATAGATTCGCGAAATAAAAATGGTCGGAGGGTCTGATCCAGGCAAATTCACCAGAGCTACATTGCACTTTTTAATATCAAATGAGCTAGCATTGCAGTATTCCTGGTCTGGCCAAAAAAACACGCGGAAATTTCGAGATACCCTAATTTCCCAACTCATTGTCGGTGAGTTTATAATCAATATTTAATTTTTCTGATTTTTAACCAAATATTAATGTTAAATTTTTTAAAAAAATATCTATATATCTAATTACAAAATTTTCTATTACAGAAACCATTTCGAAAATAAAGAATGTTCTTAAGAGCGACATTGAGACAATTATAAAGAAGTGGTTGCAACACGCTAGTGACCGATTAAAGAATCGAAAATAGATTATTTTATGACGGTATGATTATCTTAATGACGGTATGATAGCATTAAACAAAATTGTTTTTTTTCATAGTTTATTAATTTATTGGGAGTATTGCTGATCTTGGTTTTACAGTTATAGCCGCGTTAGTTACGCTCTGTCGACGTTTCATAAATAGTGTAGTATGCAACCCAAAAACCAAGAGTAACAATACTCCTAATACATTTATATTTCATATAAATTTATTATATTTTATTTTTCTAACGACAAAATATTCCTTTATATAACACGGGTGCATGTGGAATTGACATTTTAAAATATCTTATTAAAGAAACACGTACAATTGTCCGTCAGTTGCCTTTCAAATTTATAAAGTGTGTTATAATGTTTCATACTTTTTGGTATAGATTCAAAATTGATATAGATTCTAAATTGAAATATTTTCAAGATTATTTTGAATAAGTGTCATTTAGCATTTTTATATGTATATTGTGTTGTTTCAACCAAATGATCTCCTTACATTTGAACTTTCAAAGACTTATCGACGAGATTTTGTTATAATTTTAGTTTTTTTTTATATCCTTAGTTTTCAGTTTAAAGAGACCTTTGGCATAAGATTTTCCTCTTGATCTGCTTCTAAACATTTTGGTTGTTACATTGGCGACATTTTTGTAACATCTTCGCAATAAATAGTTTCTATTTCAGAAACGTTTCAAAGTAACATTTTATTTATAAATTATTTCTTGCACATTCATGCAATATATTTGAGTAGTTGGGCTTATGTTGCACAAACATAACACAAGTGAAATACATGATAACAAGCGATAACAACCAGAATTTTTAGTAGATCGTATTCTTTGCCACGTTCTTTAATAATTATGTTAATAAAAATTGTTAATAAAAGTTGTGATAATAAGTTGTGATATAGTTCACATATATTAATAGTAAAGAATATATTTAAGTATAATTAAAAATAATTTTATTTTTGAGACGTTTGGTGCTATACTTGTTATTTTTTACATAAAAACATTAACTATAAGTATTGACAATAAAGTCAATATTAGAGTCCCAGATATAAGAAAAGCGCGATTAGTGTTACGGCTACTAATTGGCTTTGTCATGTTCCTGAAAAACAAAATATAGTTATCTATTGTTAACGTTTAGCTACTCGTAAAGAATATGTTATTATTTCAAAAACTTATGTAAGATAAGTTTGTAGTCCCATGAAAGAGATATCTGCGATAAAGAGAAAATTACCAAACCAATTAGTAGCCATTCTAATCAATATTAATAATTTGTATGTTGTTATGACATACAAAAGTATATGTATTATACATATTATTTAATCTGTGATATTGAAACCAAAGTGATTTAAAAAAAAGTATGTACAAATGTATACATATATTACATACTTTTAATAAAAATAATATTTAAACAATAAAAATCTAAATATGAATCCTTTATAACCTATCCGAGAGAGAGAGAGAGAGAGAGAGAGAGAGAGAGAGAGAGAGAGAGAGACAGTTCTTAAATCCAAAAAGAACATAAAATGACCTGTAATGGAACTCTTTTAGAATACCATTTAAGAACCATTTCAAATTTACATTGCGAATTCTTATGAAGTACAAAAACAATTCCTTTTATATACGAAAAAGGGCTCAGAACTGGTGACATAAAAGCGAATTCTTTTTGAACTCTTAAGAATGTTTTTAGAACAGAAATGGGATGGAAAAAGAATTCATTTCATAAATCGGGAATTCAAAAAGAATTCTGTTTGGATTCTCTGTGCTATCTGAGTACTCATAGTAGTATTTGCATTTATAAAAAATGCGGTATTAAAAGTAGAGACAATATATTAAATGTTCGATTTTATCGTCTGCCTATTAATAATAGAGATCGGTTAATAACATGGTTAGTGAATAGTGGTTGCGATCATTTAGTGGAGGAATCCGATGCAGATTTGCGTAAATTAAGAATATGTAGCAAGCATTTCGAACCAAACGCAATATATCCAGGCGGAAGATTAAAAAAAGATGCGGAATCATTAATATATCCGCTTGAATCCGACGATGAGGATTCTGTTACTTCTAGTGATGCGACATATAAAGAGCAAATATTCATTTTAAAAACTGAATTAGCGCGTAAAGATAATATTATAGAAACATTAAAAAAACGTAATAATGTATTAACGCGCATGGTTAGAACAAAAAATACTCAAATTGCTCGTTTACAAAAAAAAAAAATAACAACAGGCGATCTATCAGATAAAAGCCTTTTAAATGCCTTGTCGCGACGGCTCCAAGGTTTATTATTAACATTTTTAACAATGCAACTGTTTCATAAAGATCAGTCTGCTTACAGTGAGGAAGAAAAGCATTTAGCTATTTAAAAAAATGCAC
>JAXRKO010001084.1:2500-22450 GCA_037039905.1 Formica aserva
CTAACCTAACCTAACCTAACCTAACCTAACCTAACCTAACCTAACCTAACCTAACCTAACCTAACCTAACCTAACCTAACCTAACCTAACCTAACCTAACCTAACCTAACCTAACCTAACCTAACCTAACCTAACCTAACCTAACCTAACCTAACCTAACCTAACCTAACCTAACCTAACCTAACCTAACCTAACCTAACCTAACCTAACCTAACCTAACCTAACCTAACCTAACCTAACCTAACCTAACCTAACCTAACCTAACCTAACCTAACCTAACCTAACCTAACCTAACCTAACCTAACCTAACCTAACCTAACCTAACCTAACCTAACCTAACCTAACCTAACCTAACCTAACCTAACCTAACCTAACCTAACCTAACCTAACCTAACCTAACCTAACCTAACCTAACCTAACCTAACCTAACCTAACCTAACCTAACCTAACCTAACCTAACCTAACCTAACCTAACCTAACCTAACCTAACCTAACCTAACCTAACCTAACCTAACCTAACCTAACCTAACCTAACCTAACCTAACCTAACCTAACCTAACCTAACCTAACCTAACCTAACCTAACCTAACCTAACCTAACCTAACCTAACCTAACCTAACCTAACCTAACCTAACCTAACCTAACCTAACCTAACCTAACCTAACCTAACCTAACCTAACCTAACCTAACCTAACCTAACCTAACCTAACCTAACCTAACCTAACCTAACCTAACCTAACCTAACCTAACCTAACCTAACCTAACCTAACCTAACCTAACCTAACCTAACCTAACCTAACCTAACCTAACCTAACCTAACCTAACCTAACCTAACCTAACCTAACCTAACCTAACCTAACCTAACCTAACCTAACCTAACCTAACCTAACCTAACCTAACCTAACCTAACCTAACCTAACCTAACCTAACCTAACCTAACCTAACCTAACCTAACCTAACCTAACCTAACCTAACCTAACCTAACCTAACCTAACCTAACCTAACCTAACCTAACCTAACCTAACCTAACCTAACCTAACCTAACCTAACCTAACCTAACCTAACCTAACCTAACCTAACCTAACCTAACCTAACCTAACCTAACCTAACCTAACCTAACCTAACCTAACCTAACCTAACCTAACCTAACCTAACCTAACCTAACCTAACCTAACCTAACCTAACCTAACCTAACCTAACCTAACCTAACCTAACCTAACCTAACCTAACCTAACCTAACCTAACCTAACCTAACCTAACCTAACCTAACCTAACCTAACCTAACCTAACCTAACCTAACCTAACCTAACCTAACCTAACCTAACCTAACCTAACCTAACCTAACCTAACCTAACCTAACCTAACCTAACCTAACCTAACCTAACCTAACCTAACCTAACCTAACCTAACCTAACCTAACCTAACCTAACCTAACCTAACCTAACCTAACCTAACCTAACCTAACCTAACCTAACCTAACCTAACCTAACCTAACCTAACCTAACCTAACCTAACCTAACCTAACCTAACCTAACCTAACCTAACCTAACCTAACCTAACCTAACCTAACCTAACCTAACCTAACCTAACCTAACCTAACCTAACCTAACCTAACCTAACCTAACCTAACCTAACCTAACCTAACCTAACCTAACCTAACCTAACCTAACCTAACCTAACCTAACCTAACCTAACCTAACCTAACCTAACCTAACCTAACCTAACCTAACCTAACCTAACCTAACCTAACCTAACCTAACCTAACCTAACCTAACCTAACCTAACCTAACCTAACCTAACCTAACCTAACCTAACCTAACCTAACCTAACCTAACCTAACCTAACCTAACCTAACCTAACCTAACCTAACCTAACCTAACCTAACCTAACCTAACCTAACCTAACCTAACCTAACCTAACCTAACCTAACCTAACCTAACCTAACCTAACCTAACCTAACCTAACCTAACCTAACCTAACCTAACCTAACCTAACCTAACCTAACCTAACCTAACCTAACCTAACCTAACCTAACCTAACCTAACCTAACCTAACCTAACCTAACCTAACCTAACCTAACCTAACCTAACCTAACCTAACCTAACCTAACCTAACCTAACCTAACCTAACCTAACCTAACCTAACCTAACCTAACCTAACCTAACCTAACCTAACCTAACCTAACCTAACCTAACCTAACCTAACCTAACCTAACCTAACCTAACCTAACCTAACCTAACCTAACCTAACCTAACCTAACCTAACCTAACCTAACCTAACCTAACCTAACCTAACCTAACCTAACCTAACCTAACCTAACCTAACCTAACCTAACCTAACCTAACCTAACCTAACCTAACCTAACCTAACCTAACCTAACCTAACCTAACCTAACCTAACCTAACCTAACCTAACCTAACCTAACCTAACCTAACCTAACCTAACCTAACCTAACCTAACCTAACCTAACCTAACCTAACCTAACCTAACCTAACCTAACCTAACCTAACCTAACCTAACCTAACCTAACCTAACCTAACCTAACCTAACCTAACCTAACCTAACCTAACCTAACCTAACCTAACCTAACCTAACCTAACCTAACCTAACCTAACCTAACCTAACCTAACCTAACCTAACCTAACCTAACCTAACCTAACCTAACCTAACCTAACCTAACCTAACCTAACCTAACCTAACCTAACCTAACCTAACCTAACCTAACCTAACCTAACCTAACCTAACCTAACCTAACCTAACCTAACCTAACCTAACCTAACCTAACCTAACCTAACCTAACCTAACCTAACCTAACCTAACCTAACCTAACCTAACCTAACCTAACCTAACCTAACCTAACCTAACCTAACCTAACCTAACCTAACCTAACCTAACCTAACCTAACCTAACCTAACCTAACCTAACCTAACCTAACCTAACCTAACCTAACCTAACCTAACCTAACCTAACCTAACCTAACCTAACCTAACCTAACCTAACCTAACCTAACCTAACCTAACCTAACCTAACCTAACCTAACCTAACCTAACCTAACCTAACCTAACCTAACCTAACCTAACCTAACCTAACCTAACCTAACCTAACCTAACCTAACCTAACCTAACCTAACCTAACCTAACCTAACCTAACCTAACCTAACCTAACCTAACCTAACCTAACCTAACCTAACCTAACCTAACCTAACCTAACCTAACCTAACCTAACCTAACCTAACCTAACCTAACCTAACCTAACCTAACCTAACCTAACCTAACCTAACCTAACCTAACCTAACCTAACCTAACCTAACCTAACCTAACCTAACCTAACCTAACCTAACCTAACCTAACCTAACCTAACCTAACCTAACCTAACCTAACCTAACCTAACCTAACCTAACCTAACCTAACCTAACCTAACCTAACCTAACCTAACCTAACCTAACCTAACCTAACCTAACCTAACCTAACCTAACCTAACCTAACCTAACCTAACCTAACCTAACCTAACCTAACCTAACCTAACCTAACCTAACCTAACCTAACCTAACCTAACCTAACCTAACCTAACCTAACCTAACCTAACCTAACCTAACCTAACCTAACCTAACCTAACCTAACCTAACCTAACCTAACCTAACCTAACCTAACCTAACCTAACCTAACCTAACCTAACCTAACCTAACCTAACCTAACCTAACCTAACCTAACCTAACCTAACCTAACCTAACCTAACCTAACCTAACCTAACCTAACCTAACCTAACCTAACCTAACCTAACCTAACCTAACCTAACCTAACCTAACCTAACCTAACCTAACCTAACCTAACCTAACCTAACCTAACCTAACCTAACCTAACCTAACCTAACCTAACCTAACCTAACCTAACCTAACCTAACCTAACCTAACCTAACCTAACCTAACCTAACCTAACCTAACCTAACCTAACCTAACCTAACCTAACCTAACCTAACCTAACCTAACCTAACCTAACCTAACCTAACCTAACCTAACCTAACCTAACCTAACCTAACCTAACCTAACCTAACCTAACCTAACCTAACCTAACCTAACCTAACCTAACCTAACCTAACCTAACCTAACCTAACCTAACCTAACCTAACCTAACCTAACCTAACCTAACCTAACCTAACCTAACCTAACCTAACCTAACCTAACCTAACCTAACCTAACCTAACCTAACCTAACCTAACCTAACCTAACCTAACCTAACCTAACCTAACCTAACCTAACCTAACCTAACCTAACCTAACCTAACCTAACCTAACCTAACCTAACCTAACCTAACCTAACCTAACCTAACCTAACCTAACCTAACCTAACCTAACCTAACCTAACCTAACCTAACCTAACCTAACCTAACCTAACCTAACCTAACCTAACCTAACCTAACCTAACCTAACCTAACCTAACCTAACCTAACCTAACCTAACCTAACCTAACCTAACCTAACCTAACCTAACCTAACCTAACCTAACCTAACCTAACCTAACCTAACCTAACCTAACCTAACCTAACCTAACCTAACCTAACCTAACCTAACCTAACCTAACCTAACCTAACCTAACCTAACCTAACCTAACCTAACCTAACCTAACCTAACCTAACCTAACCTAACCTAACCTAACCTAACCTAACCTAACCTAACCTAACCTAACCTAACCTAACCTAACCTAACCTAACCTAACCTAACCTAACCTAACCTAACCTAACCTAACCTAACCTAACCTAACCTAACCTAACCTAACCTAACCTAACCTAACCTAACCTAACCTAACCTAACCTAACCTAACCTAACCTAACCTAACCTAACCTAACCTAACCTAACCTAACCTAACCTAACCTAACCTAACCTAACCTAACCTAACCTAACCTAACCTAACCTAACCTAACCTAACCTAACCTAACCTAACCTAACCTAACCTAACCTAACCTAACCTAACCTAACCTAACCTAACCTAACCTAACCTAACCTAACCTAACCTAACCTAACCTAACCTAACCTAACCTAACCTAACCTAACCTAACCTAACCTAACCTAACCTAACCTAACCTAACCTAACCTAACCTAACCTAACCTAACCTAACCTAACCTAACCTAACCTAACCTAACCTAACCTAACCTAACCTAACCTAACCTAACCTAACCTAACCTAACCTAACCTAACCTAACCTAACCTAACCTAACCTAACCTAACCTAACCTAACCTAACCTAACCTAACCTAACCTAACCTAACCTAACCTAACCTAACCTAACCTAACCTAACCTAACCTAACCTAACCTAACCTAACCTAACCTAACCTAACCTAACCTAACCTAACCTAACCTAACCTAACCTAACCTAACCTAACCTAACCTAACCTAACCTAACCTAACCTAACCTAACCTAACCTAACCTAACCTAACCTAACCTAACCTAACCTAACCTAACCTAACCTAACCTAACCTAACCTAACCTAACCTAACCTAACCTAACCTAACCTAACCTAACCTAACCTAACCTAACCTAACCTAACCTAACCTAACCTAACCTAACCTAACCTAACCTAACCTAACCTAACCTAACCTAACCTAACCTAACCTAACCTAACCTAACCTAACCTAACCTAACCTAACCTAACCTAACCTAACCTAACCTAACCTAACCTAACCTAACCTAACCTAACCTAACCTAACCTAACCTAACCTAACCTAACCTAACCTAACCTAACCTAACCTAACCTAACCTAACCTAACCTAACCTAACCTAACCTAACCTAACCTAACCTAACCTAACCTAACCTAACCTAACCTAACCTAACCTAACCTAACCTAACCTAACCTAACCTAACCTAACCTAACCTAACCTAACCTAACCTAACCTAACCTAACCTAACCTAACCTAACCTAACCTAACCTAACCTAACCTAACCTAACCTAACCTAACCTAACCTAACCTAACCTAACCTAACCTAACCTAACCTAACCTAACCTAACCTAACCTAACCTAACCTAACCTAACCTAACCTAACCTAACCTAACCTAACCTAACCTAACCTAACCTAACCTAACCTAACCTAACCTAACCTAACCTAACCTAACCTAACCTAACCTAACCTAACCTAACCTAACCTAACCTAACCTAACCTAACCTAACCTAACCTAACCTAACCTAACCTAACCTAACCTAACCTAACCTAACCTAACCTAACCTAACCTAACCTAACCTAACCTAACCTAACCTAACCTAACCTAACCTAACCTAACCTAACCTAACCTAACCTAACCTAACCTAACCTAACCTAACCTAACCTAACCTAACCTAACCTAACCTAACCTAACCTAACCTAACCTAACCTAACCTAACCTAACCTAACCTAACCTAACCTAACCTAACCTAACCTAACCTAACCTAACCTAACCTAACCTAACCTAACCTAACCTAACCTAACCTAACCTAACCTAACCTAACCTAACCTAACCTAACCTAACCTAACCTAACCTAACCTAACCTAACCTAACCTAACCTAACCTAACCTAACCTAACCTAACCTAACCTAACCTAACCTAACCTAACCTAACCTAACCTAACCTAACCTAACCTAACCTAACCTAACCTAACCTAACCTAACCTAACCTAACCTAACCTAACCTAACCTAACCTAACCTAACCTAACCTAACCTAACCTAACCTAACCTAACCTAACCTAACCTAACCTAACCTAACCTAACCTAACCTAACCTAACCTAACCTAACCTAACCTAACCTAACCTAACCTAACCTAACCTAACCTAACCTAACCTAACCTAACCTAACCTAACCTAACCTAACCTAACCTAACCTAACCTAACCTAACCTAACCTAACCTAACCTAACCTAACCTAACCTAACCTAACCTAACCTAACCTAACCTAACCTAACCTAACCTAACCTAACCTAACCTAACCTAACCTAACCTAACCTAACCTAACCTAACCTAACCTAACCTAACCTAACCTAACCTAACCTAACCTAACCTAACCTAACCTAACCTAACCTAACCTAACCTAACCTAACCTAACCTAACCTAACCTAACCTAACCTAACCTAACCTAACCTAACCTAACCTAACCTAACCTAACCTAACCTAACCTAACCTAACCTAACCTAACCTAACCTAACCTAACCTAACCTAACCTAACCTAACCTAACCTAACCTAACCTAACCTAACCTAACCTAACCTAACCTAACCTAACCTAACCTAACCTAACCTAACCTAACTTACCTAAAGATACTTACCTTTATATATTTACGCGTTGCATACTTACCTATAAGATACTTACCTTTTGTAGACTTACCCGTTACACACTTACCTATAAGATACTTACGTTTATATAGTCACACGTTACATACTTACCGATAAGATACTTACCTTTATACATTTACACGTTGCATACTTACCTATAAGATAATTACCGTTTGTAAACTTACCCGTTACACACTTACCTATAAGATACTTACTGTTGTACAGTCACACGTTACACACTCACATATAAGATACTTACCTTATACATTTACTCGTTACATACTTACCTATAAGATACTTACCCATTATATATTTAGTTATAAGATACGTACGCATAAGACACTTCATGTAAATACTCAATCAGAAGGAACTGAATATGTAAATGCGAGACTCTGTATGAAGGCAAAGATGTTTGTGAGAATGCGCGTTTGCGGGACACCCGGTATGTAGAAACATAGCGCGCGAAGCGGCGCTACGAGCGGCGCGAACTACGACGCGCAACCGAAGTGCGCAGGCGTGAGAGTGGGGAGCGAAAGGATGTGCGAGATCGAGGAGCGAGACTCGAGGTCAGTCGGCGCGAGGCGATACTTAGAAGAACACGTTATTCCGTCGTACATATAAGACCCGCGAACGGCGCGTGATCCGGATTAAAGTAGAAGATTGTAATAGAGATATTCGAGTCCGAATATTGCTCGAATACTTAGTCAAGCCCAAGGTGGCACAGTTTGTGATAAGGCATACAGCCAATTGTTCAGAATAAATAGTTTTATTTGAGTATTCAAATCAGTGATCTTTCATTTCGAATCCGGGACCCGGGGTGTATTCTTCCACAGAATCTTCAGGCTTAGCAGCGCTCGGCGTTCCTGTTCGAGAGAGAGATTTCCTTCAACGAGGTGATTGTTCCGGCGAGAGGTGGTCAAAACCAGGGAGTCTAGACATTCCCGGCCAACCCAGATCGTGTAGCGCCCGTTCGAAGTCATTTGAAGCCATTTCCTTGCTGTTTGGAGGGTAAAAGCAGCTGGCGACCGTTTGAAGGACATAGAGTTCCAATTTAATTCAAAGTAAAGTAAGTAATAAACCGGCGCGTCCGGTCACAGCTATATAGTCGCGATATATCGTTCTCGAGGGGAAGAATTTGCATTTTCGGATCATTTCATCATCCACGGGCTCATATCGGCCGTGATACAATCTTTATTCCATGAGCGCTAGCCCCATAAAGAACACATCATTAATATAGTCTTTAATGTGGCGACCGTGACAGGACTTCGCGATTTCTTTTTCGGTAATTTATCGGGAGAGACGCGGGGCGAATCGAGTTTCGATTTCGTGACGATAAATTAGCTAAAGTACGCATTAAAGTGATTTACGCAGCAAGCGATCACGCGGAAAATATTATAGACGCGCAATAGCGAAAGGCAAACGCGCGCAAACACATAAAAAGCGGAGAAAGGAATCCGTAGCAAATAGAATACCGATAGCGTGAACGCGAAGATTCGGAAAGAAATAAACGCGCGTGATTATACGTCGCGAAAGGCTAATAAGTCGTAGCGAGCAATAAAGTACGGGATTACTAACGCGAAAGGGCCGATCGGAGATCTCGCGATATAAAAAACTTTGATTAATCAAAGCGCGGGGCGAATCGGTAGAGCAATCGCACAGTTTCCGTTACTGCTCGAAGAAAGCGGGGTAAAGGACCGCAGAAATTAAATAAGATCGATTTTAGGAGAATTAAAGCTGTAAAAGCGACGGGTACGAAAAAACGAAAACGAGAGGGCCGAACAGAGATCTCGCGATAACAAACTTTGATTGAGCAAAGCGCGGGGCGAATCGGTGGAGAAATCGTAAAGTTTTTTTTTGTAACTCGAAGAATACGGGAAAAAAGACCGCGAAGGTTTTATAAAAGTAGGGAATTAGCCCGAGACAGAGAGGAAATTAACGCAAAATTCGAAAAATTTTTTTTTACGAAATAAGAAAGGTACAAGATCAGAAAACGCGGTAGAAAAGTAGAGAATTGGACAGAAATTACTCGAAAACGCGAGGTTGCAAGAAAAATCGTGTCCCGAACAAGTTCGAACAAGTCGGACACGCGAGACGAAAAGATAAGAGTCGAAGAGCCGGGGAGACGCGGTGATTGACGGGTGGAGAGATAAGCGAGCTCGGAACGAGCTTTGAAATCTGATATTACTTAGCGAGAGTAGAGGCGGCGCGACTTATACGCGACGCCGAAAAGAAGAATACTTTTGGGGAATATTCTTTAAGAATATTGGATAAAAGATTTGAAATAAATTTATTTCACATTAAGATTTATAGGTGGTTACTATATATATATGGATACAGACTTGATTTTTTTTTGCGAAGAAAGAAAGAATGATTGATATATACGTATATGTATGAAAGAAAAGTCGAATAAGAATATTATTTGAATAATATATGTATGTTCGGAATTGCGCATTGTTTTAATACAAAGAACATTGAAGTAAATAAGAATAGCATTGATAAAACATAGTTTGAAATCGATTACAGCAAGTTAAAATAGAGAAAAGCTAGTAGTATTTAAGAAAAGAAAGAAAAGGATAAAAGATTACTAGAAAAGTACCAAAAGTTACTAGATTCAATTTAAATACAAAATTTCAAGAAAAGAGATAGTTGTAAAGAATACTAGGCTCAAAAAGGAGGAAAGAAACATATTAAAAGTAAAGATTAACTTGAAAAGGTTGCGCACGCGTAATAGAAATTTATTTACAGGAAAACGTTGGAAGGAAGAAATAAAATACAAATTTATCAAGGAACAATTCGTTTTATTTGACGAAAGTCAACCGATTACCTTTTACACAATAAATAGAATAAAAATTTGAAATTGCATGAAATATATGTCATTTTGTGTGTAATAACAAAGTTTCTTTCAGCCGACAAGTACAAAGAGTCAGACGGACTGACGAACGTACAAATAATAGTAATTAAACTAAATTATTCGCGTAAAAGATGAACAAAGAAAAGCCGGCAATGTCGAATCCAAGATCGCCGGGAAAAACAAACAAAAGAACAACCGCGAGCGAAGAGATTAACGTAATTACACAAGTAACAGCGGAGGCAGAGCGGTTAAAAGAGCAAAATAGCAAATTGCGGGAGGAAATGGACGAGTTAAGACGAAAGTTAGAGGAAATGAGCGCGGACAGAGATGACAGATCGGCTAAGACAGAGCAGGAAGAAATAGAGGCGGAACAGAGAACGCGAAACGCGCGCGAAAGGGGAAATCAAACGCGAGAGGAGGAGCCGACGGCGAATTTAAATAATAGAGAATACGGTAATATGATAGGAAATGTTAGGCTTCCAAGAGGGGGTTGGTTGACGGATCCATTCGCGGAGATCAGTTATAAAGGAAGGGAGGACGGACAGAATCCGATTAAATTCTTAAAAAAATTCGAAAAAATCGCGGAGTACGAGAATATTGAGAGAAGAGATCAGTTGCATTATTTTAAAAAGTGTATGAGAGGCAACGCGAGCAATTGGGTAGAAGTAAATGATCCGGAAAGTATAGAGGAGGCAAAAGAATCGTTCCGTGAATACTTCTGGGGAGACGAACAACAAGCGAGATTCCGGGAGAATTTATACATGGGAAAATTCAAATCCGAAAAAGGGGAATCAATGGCCGAATATATAATGAATTTAGCTAGGCAAGCGAAATTTTTAGAGCCGCCGATGAGCGATCACGAAATAATAAGAAGCGTGAAAAGACACTTCAGTAGCGAGATAATGCGGGAGATACGTCCGTCAACGGTAAAAACAATAAACGAATTAACAACGCTGTTAGACGAAATAGAATACGAAAAGAGAATGCTTAGACAAACTAGAAGACAAAGCGCGGAGGATAGTCAGACAAGCGCGAAAAGGCCGTACGAAGCAAGGCAAAGAACAGGGTTATACCGAGACAGCGAACCGAGAAGAAATTACGAGCAATATCAAAGATACGGGCCGGAAAAAGGATATGAAAATTTCGCGGCAGGGAATCAGAGGAGATGGCCGGAGGAGAATAGAGGAAATAGGCAGGCATCGGTACGGATTACAGAGTTACCGAATAACGAGGAGGAGGCCGAAAATAAAAGAATAGTAAGATATAGCCGAGACGCGGATAGAAGCCGACAGGGAACCGATAAACCGACAACGAAAGCTCAGGTCGCGAAGAAACACGTAACAGCGGTAAACGTAAAGCGAAAGAGAGGGTCGGACGAAGAAAATTCGAGCGAGGAGGAGAACAGTGACGCGGCATCGCAAATGGGGGAAAGCGAAAGTGAATCGGCAATCGCGAGCATGCGGACGGAGGAAATTTTAGGAGAGGTAGAGGAAGTATTCTACGAAGATCAGGAAAAGATTAAAACAAAAAAGGGACCGTTCGTAACAGCGGTATTTAACAAACAAAAGATTAGGTGCTTAATCGACACAGGGGCACAGGTATCAGCGATGAGTAAAGAGACATATGAGCAGTTAAAACAAGATGGGATTAAAATGGAAATTCAACCGGTAGAGAAAATACAGCTGATAGGGGCGTTTTCAAAGAAAACGATAAAAATTCTATTCAAGACAGTGATAGAATTCAGAGTCGAAAAAGCAAGGTTCGAACAGGAGATATTAGTGGTAGATAAACTAATACACGATATCGTACTAGGAATGGATTTTATATGCGGACATAACGCGTCGATACAATGCGGGGAAGATGGAATCGAAGTCGAGCTTGAATCGGAAGATCGAAACGTAATATTGATAAGCGCGATAATGATCGAACAGGAAGTGCCAGATATAACGAATTGTAGCGCGGAAGAGATGGACTCGTTTTTCGGGATATTGAATATAACGGAAGAAGAGATAGAGGACGGGGAAGAGCCGTTATTCACACCGAAAGAGATAGTCGAAGTCTTTCTAAGCGACGAAGAAAACTCGGAAGAAGAAAATCGTAGTGCGAGGAATAGGGAAACGGAAGAGAAAGGCGAACAGACGAAAGAAAGATTACTGGAGAAAATCGCGGAGGAAGAGGTAGATAAGAACGTCGCGATGCTAAATATACATGGACCGTTTTTCGGGGCAAAGACGGAACAGAAATACGCGTTAACAATGACCGATATTCGGAGTCAGGCAAAAAAGACGTATTATATGCCGGATAAGAGACTAAAAACATTAACGGATATAATCGCAAACAAATATTTGAGAACGGAACGGAAACCGAAGGTAATAATTACGGACAGACAAGGACAGTTCAGAAATGACAAATGGAGAATATTTTGTGGGAAAATGGGAATAAGAACACGAACACTTAATTCTACAGCAAATCCAGCGGTGAATACAACGAAGAGCCCAGCAGGAAGGAGCAGACATGAGATAGACCTGCGGGGGGAAGAACAAAATATAATAGCGGAAAACAAAATAATTCAGGAAATGAAGAGACAATTAGAGACGATACAAATGAGAATACCAAGGAAAATGGAGGTTACCACAAGCCCAGTGTTACAGGGGACGAGAATCAGGTCAACAGACAGACGAGATAGCCAAAAAATCTGCAATGACGGAGATAGCGAGGAGGAAATCCAGTCAAGAAGGGGGAGCGAGAACTGCAACACAACCAAGGAACCTGAAAAGAAAAAGAAAACACACAAAGAACCAGGAATAAAACGTAAAAAGGAAGAAGAAAAAGAAAATGAGGAGATACATATCTTAAAGCAGCCCAGATATAGCGAGAAGGGGACAAGGGTCAGCGAAGATCCAGCGATGACGGCAAAAAACCTAGAACAAAAAGAGAATAGAAGGGGGAGCGTCTTAAGAGAGAAGGGAAACAAGAATATACTTACCGATGCAGAGCATAGAAGGGGGAGCGAGCCAGAAGAAGAAGCGAAGAGATCCAGAGATGGGAGAATCCAAACAGACGACACACCAGAAAGAAAGCCTGTACAAAAGAGAAGAATAAATCAAGAGGCATTCGAGCTAATGTTAAGAGCAAAAGACATACTGAATGAGAGAGTCCCAGCAAAGAAAATGCTTGCAAGGATGCAGGGAAGCAAATGCAAAGTATACCTAGATGAAGGAGGACAATGCGATATAATAACAACAACATGCAAGGAAAGGTTGGAAAAAGAAAATGTAGAAATGGAAGAGAGTATAGAAAGAGAGTTAATACCAGAATGCATTAAAGAAATGGAAGACATGAAAGTAAGAATGGTGAAGATAAAGACTACCATAGATGAAAAGGAGGTAGTAATACATCCTATCGTGTTATTTGGAAGAAATGATGCGATAATATTAGGGAGAGAATCGAAGGCCAAACTTACACTATTGCAAAAATCGTGGAGAGAACAGGAACTCCCATTCGAAAGAAGCAACGAGCACATACAGCTTCCAGAGATGACGGTAGATGACCGAGAGGGACAGGATGAAGCCATGAGCACGGTACAAGGGCCACAGACAGTCAAATATGCTTCAATGTCCAAATATTATAATAAACTGAAAAGAGAAAAAATAGAATCAGACACACTTGACGATACTGACAAAGACATTACGAATTACAAAAGAGAAGCAACATTGAAGGAAAAGAAAAGAGATAGAGACAATAATACAGACATGCAAACAAATAAAACAATTACGAACGACAGCACAGACGAAATAAGAATAAAAGAAAAAATAAAAGGACGAGATGACAAACAGAAAGAAATAAAAAAGAGTACGGGAGAGGAAATTGACATAGAAGACGAACAATACGAAACTGACGAAACAGTTAATAGTAATATTAATAACAATAAAAATACTAAGCGGGAACACCGACACACGTCACTAATAACACACGTATCGCGCGAAAATAACGAAACGGACACAGACACACGCGACACAATATCGAGTAACGAGCGCGAAACACTAGAAATAGATAGACATCAATTAGAAACGTCGTTAATTATCGCGGGACAGATAAACACAACAAACGGACTGATAAACACACGATCGATAGAAGTCGATGACAGGTCACTAAGTACAATACTTATAGAGGGGAATATGACAGACAAGGTGTGTTCGGAAATAGGACGCGGACAGGCGTGTTCAGAGATGGTACTTGGCGAAACGCGGCGCGGAAATATTAAAACGAACGCGAACAGGCGAAACAGTAAAAATAGAGTAAGGAAGGCGCGAGATAGGGTCGGTGCAAATAATAGAATGAAATTAAGAAAGTTAATTTACGCGGCACACGACTTAGTACATAAGTTAACCGAGTTTATGAGAGACGCATACGGAGAGGAAATAAAGAGAGCGGACGCGTTAGCAAGTAGATTAGTTAGAATGAAAAAAGCGCAAAGAAATAGGGCACACATGCGAAGGAAGAAAAAGGACACGGCAACGGGAAAACAGGACGCAGTCGCGGGAGAGGACAAATCGGACCCGGACGGCGGAAAGAACGGCACGTACACTGTCGTAAAGGAGAGACCAAGGATAATACAGCATCTGGTGGGAACATTCGTCGACCGAAACACCAATCAGGTCAGGACGAGAGGAGCAGAAAATAAATTGGAGGAAAGTCAAGAAAAAATAATCAACCTCGAGGACGAGCTATCGTTCGAGGGACCTCAAGGGGAGGACATCGAATCAGCCACAAGGCAGAAGGAAGGCGGTACCAGAAGTCCGGTGAGAAAATACATAAAGCATATAGTTACAGATATGCAGTCAAGGGAAGGCTCACCGGTGAAGAAAAGGAGGAGACCTGCACAGATCCCGTCCAGTGATGACGAGGATTTAGGCGACGAAAAGGGTTTCCAACGCAATCGCATAGGCCACAACCCACTACTAGAGAAAGTTCACTCAAAATACGCATCGAATTTTGAGCAAACTTTAGAAGGGGGTATGCGATCGGTTGTACCAGGCTCCGTTAGCGAGATACAGAGGGGCCCAAAGAAGGACGAAGGAGACGGCACGAGAGATCACCCGAGGGCATGCGGCCGAAGGACGGGAATCCGACAGGATTTGAGGAGGAGTTTGGAGCACCGGCGAAGAGTGTCCTAAAGTGCAGCGTGTGATAAAGACATTAGATTTTAGAATATAAGATAGAAGTAAGGTTTAGAGAGTTAGAATGTTAGTTAGAATGAGGAACGCGAATAATAAGAGTCAGAGCGTAGGACGCTGGGAAAACCGGGAGAATAGCATAGGGAATGATAAAGCCAAAAAGTACCTGTCAGTATTCGTTAGCGAAAGTAGCGCAGTAAAAGAATTAATAATTCAAAGCGTTAAAGATAATACAGAGAGTTTTGTTGACGAGAGTCTATTCAAATATTATATAGTTTATTCAGTTAGGTTACTCATTCAGCCAGTTACATTGTATAAATATTTACGCGTTGCATACTTACCTATAAGATACTTACCTTTATATATTTACGCGTTGCATACTTACCTATAAGATACTTACCTTTTGTAGACTTACCCGTTACACACTTACCTATAAGATACTTACGTTTATATAGTCACACGTTACATACTTACCGATAAGATACTTACCTTTATACATTTACACGTTGCATACTTACCTATAAGATAATTACCGTTTGTAAACTTACCCGTTACACACTTACCTATAAGATACTTACTGTTGTACAGTCACACGTTACACACTCACATATAAGATACTTACCTTATACATTTACTCGTTACATACTTACCTATAAGATACTTACCCATTATATATTTAGTTATAAGATACGTACGCATAAGACACTTCATGTAAATACTCAATCAGAAGGAACTGAATATGTAAATGCGAGACTCTGTATGAAGGCAAAGATGTTTGTGAGAATGCGCGTTTGCGGGACACCCGGTATGTAGAAACATAGCGCGCGAAGCGGCGCTACGAGCGGCGCGAACTACGACGCGCAACCGAAGTGCGCAGGCGTGAGAGTGGGGAGCGAAAGGATGTGCGAGATCGAGGAGCGAGACTCGAGGTCAGTCGGCGCGAGGCGATACTTAGAAGAACACGTTATTCCGTCGTACATATAAGACCCGCGAACGGCGCGTGATCCGGATTAAAGTAGAAGATTGTAATAGAGATATTCGAGTCCGAATATTGCTCGAATACTTAGTCAAGCCCAAGGTGGCACAGTTTGTGATAAGGCATACAGCCAATTGTTCAGAATAAATAGTTTTATTTGAGTATTCAAATCAGTGATCTTTCATTTCGAATCCGGGACCCGGGGTGTATTCTTCCACAGAATCTTCAGGCTTAGCAGCGCTCGGCGTTCCTGTTCGAGAGAGAGATTTCCTTCAACGAGGTGATTGTTCCGGCGAGAGGTGGTCAAAACCAGGGAGTCTAGACATTCCCGGCCAACCCAGATCGTGTAGCGCCCGTTCGAAGTCATTTGAAGCCATTTCCTTGCTGTTTGGAGGGTAAAAGCAGCTGGCGACCGTTTGAAGGACATAGAGTTCCAATTTAATTCAAAGTAAAGTAAGTAATAAACCGGCGCGTCCGGTCACAACCTAACCTTGCGATCGGTTGTACCAGGCTCCGTTAGCGAGATACAGAGGGGCCCAAAGAAGGACGAAGGAGACGGCACGAGAGATCACCCGAGGGCATGCGGCCGAAGGACGGGAATCCGACAGGATTTGAGGAGGAGTTTGGAGCACCGGCGAAGAGTGTCCTAAAGTGCAGCGTGTGATAAAGACATTAGATTTTAGAATATAAGATAGAAGTAAGGTTTAGAGAGTTAGAATGTTAGTTAGAATGAGGAACGCGAATAATAAGAGTCAGAGCGTAGGACGCTGGGAAAACCGGGAGAATAGCATAGGGAATGATAAAGCCAAAAAGTACCTGTCAGTATTCGTTAGCGAAAGTAGCGCAGTAAAAGAATTAATAATTCAAAGCGTTAAAGATAATACAAAGAGTTTTGTTGACGAGAGTCTATTCAAATATTATATAGTTTATTCAGTTAGGTTACTCATTCAGCCAGTTACATTGTATAAATATTTACGCGTTGCATACTTACCTATAAGATACTTACCTTTATACATTTACTCGTTTACATTACTTACCTATATAGATACTTACCCATTTATATATTTAGTTTATAAGATACGTACGCATAAGACACTTCATGTAAATACTCAGTCAGAAGGAACTGAATATGTAAATGCGAGACTCTGTATGAAGGCAAAGATGTTTGTGAGAATGCGCGTTTGCGGGACACCCGGTATGTAGAAACATAGCGCGCGAAGCGGCGCTACGAGCGGCGCGAACTACGACGCGCAACCGAAGTGCGCAGGCGTGAGAGTGGGGAGCGAAAGGATGTGCGAGATCGAGGAGCGAGACTCGAGGTCAGTCGGCGCGAGGCGATACTTAGAAGAACACGTTATTCCGTCGTACATATAAGACCCGCGAACGGCGCGTGATCCGGATTAAAGTAGAAGATTGTAATAGAGATATTCGAGTCCGAATATTGCTCGAATACTTAGTCAAGCCCAAGGTGGCACAGTTTGTGATAAGGCATACAGCCAATTGTTCAGAATAAATAGTTTTATTTGAGTATTCAAATCAGTGATCTTTCATTTCGAATCCGGGACCCGGGGTGTATTCTTCCACAGAATCTTCAGGCTTAGCAGCGCTCGGCGTTCCTGTTCGAGAGAGAGATTTCCTTCAACGAGGTGATTGTTCCGGCGAGAGGTGGTCAAAACCAGGGAGTCTAGACATTCCCGGCCAACCCAGATCGTGTAGCGCCCGTTCGAAGTCATTTGAAGCCATTTCCTTGCTGTTTGGAGGGTAAAAGCAGCTGGCGACCGTTTGAAGGACATAGAGTTCCAATTTAATTCAAAGTAAAGTAAGTAATAAACCGGCGCGTCCGGTCACAGCTATATAGTCGCGATATATCGTTCTCGAGGGGAAGAATTTGCATTTTCGGATCATTTCATCATCCACGGGCTCATATCGGCCGTGATACAATCTTTATTCCATGAGCGCTAGCCCCATAAAGAACACATCATTAATATAGTCTTTAAAATGTGGCGACCGTGACAGGACTTCGCGATTTCTTTTTCGGTAATTTATCGGGAGAGACGCGGGGCGAATCGAGTTTCGATTTCGTGACGATAAATTAGCTAAAGTACGCATTAAAGTGATTTACGCAGCAAGCGATCACGCGGAAAATATTATAGACGCGCAATAGCGAAAGGCAAACGCGCGCAAACACATAAAAAGCGGAGAAAGGAATCCGTAGCAAATAGAATACCGATAGCGTGAACGCGAAGATTCGGAAAGAAATAAACGCGCGTGATTATACGTCGCGAAAGGCTAATAAGTCGTAGCGAGCAATAAAGTACGGGATTACTAACGCGAAAGGGCCGATCGGAGATCTCGCGATATAAAAAACTTTGATTAATCAAAGCGCGGGGCGAATCGGTAGAGCAATCGCACAGTTTCCGTTACTGCTCGAAGAAAGCGGGGTAAAGGACCGCAGAAATTAAATAAGATCGATTTTAGGAGAATTAAAGCTGTAAAAGCGACGGGTACGAAAAAACGAAAACGAGAGGGCCGAACAGAGATCTCGCGATAACAAACTTTGATTGAGCAAAGCGCGGGGCGAATCGGTGGAGAAATCGTAAAGTTTTTTTTTGTAACTCGAAGAATACGGGAAAAAAGACCGCGAAGGTTTTATAAAAGTAGGGAATTAGCCCGAGACAGAGAGGAAATTAACGCAAAATTCGAAAATTTTTTTTACGAAATAAGAAAGGTACAAGATCAGAAAACGCGGTAGAAAAGTAGAGAATTGGACAGAAATTACTCGAAAACGCGAGGTTGCAAGAAAAATCGTGTCCCGAACAAGTTCGAACAAGTCGGACACGCGAGACGAAAAGATAAGAGTCGAAGAGCCGGGGAGACGCGGTGATTGACGGGTGGAGAGATAAGCGAGCTCGGAACGAGCTTTGAAATCTGATATTACTTAGCGAGAGTAGAGGCGGCGCGACTTATACGCGACGCCGAAAAGAAGAATACTTTTGGGGAATATTCTTTAAGAATATTGGATAAAAGATTTGAAATAAATTTATTTCACATTAAGATTTATAGGTGGTTACTATATATATATGGATACAGACTTGATTTTTTTTTGCGAAGAAAGAAAGAATGATTGATATATACGTATATGTATGAAAGAAAAGTCGAATAAGAATATTATTTGAATAATATATGTATGTTCGGAATTGCGCATTGTTTTAATACAAAGAACATTGAAGTAAATAAGAATAGCATTGATAAAACATAGTTTGAAATCGATTACAGCAAGTTAAAATAGAGAAAAGCTAGTAGTATTTAAGAAAAGAAAGAAAAGGATAAAAGATTACTAGAAAAGTACCAAAAGTTACTAGATTCAATTTAAATACAAAATTTCAAGAAAAGAGATAGTTGTAAAGAATACTAGGCTCAAAAAGGAGGAAAGAAACATATTAAAAGTAAAGATTAACTTGAAAAGATTGCGCACGCGTAATAGAAATTTATTTACAGGAAAACGTTGGAAGGAAGAAATAAAATACAAATTTATCAAGGAACAATTCGTTTTATTTGACGAAAGTCAACCGATTACCTTTTACACAATAAATAGAATAAAAATTTGAAATTGCATGAAATATATGTCATTTTGTGTGTAATAACAAAGTTTCTTT
>JAXRKO010001085.1:0-22448 GCA_037039905.1 Formica aserva
CAACACCGAATTACTTTTAAATTCCGATACGGTCCTTGTGATCGTAATGACCAAGGTTTACTTCAAAGTGAACCGAGGTCTGAATAGAGATTGCGAGTTGCAATCCAACAACACAGCGAGTACATCAAATGCTACTTTGTACTACTTACCGCTGTGCCCAAGCGTTGCTCACGGATCTCAGAGCCATAGTGATCAAGGCGTCAGCCTTTAACCACTGGGTTCCGGGTTCCACCCCAGCTCAGGCTATCTCCATCTGATGAGTCCAAACAAGGACGAAACCGGTCATGGGGTGTCAGGGTTGGGAGGAGCAACACCGAATTACTTTTAAATTCCGATACGGTCCTTGTGATCGTAATGACCAAGGTTTACTTCAAAGTGAACCGAGGTCTGAATAGAGATTGCGAGTTGCAATCCAACAACACAGCGAGTACATCAAATGCTACTTTGTACTACTTACCGCTGTGCCCAAGCGTTGCTCACGGATCTCAGAGCCATAGTGATCAAGGCGTCAGCCTTTAACCACTGGGTTCCGGGTTCCACCCCAGCTCAGGCTATCTCCATCTGATGAGTCCAAACAAGGACGAAACCGGTCATGGGGTGTCAGGGTTGGGAGGAGCAACACCGAATTACTTTTAAATTCCGATACGGTCCTTGTGATCGTAATGACCAAGGTTTACTTCAAAGTGAACCGAGGTCTGAATAGAGATTGCGAGTTGCAATCCAACAACACAGCGAGTACATCAAATGCTACTTTGTACTACTTACCGCTGTGCCCAAGCGTTGCTCACGGATCTCAGAGCCATAGTGATCAAGGCGTCAGCCTTTAACCACTGGGTTCCGGGTTCCACCCCAGCTCAGGCTATCTCCATCTGATGAGTCCAAACAAGGACGAAACCGGTCATGGGGTGTCAGGGTTGGGAGGAGCAACACCGAATTACTTTTAAATTCCGATACGGTCCTTGTGATCGTAATGACCAAGGTTTACTTCAAAGTGAACCGAGGTCTGAATAGAGATTGCGAGTTGCAATCCAACAACACAGCGAGTACATCAAATGCTACTTTGTACTACTTACCGCTGTGCCCAAGCGTTGCTCACGGATCTCAGAGCCATAGTGATCAAGGCGTCAGCCTTTAACCACTGGGTTCCGGGTTCCACCCCAGCTCAGGCTATCTCCATCTGATGAGTCCAAACAAGGACGAAACCGGTCATGGGGTGTCAGGGTTGGGAGGAGCAACACCGAATTACTTTTAAATTCCGATACGGTCCTTGTGATCGTAATGACCAAGGTTTACTTCAAAGTGAACCGAGGTCTGAATAGAGATTGCGAGTTGCAATCCAACAACACAGCGAGTACATCAAATGCTACTTTGTACTACTTACCGCTGTGCCCAAGCGTTGCTCACGGATCTCAGAGCCATAGTGATCAAGGCGTCAGCCTTTAACCACTGGGTTCCGGGTTCCACCCCAGCTCAGGCTATCTCCATCTGATGAGTCCAAACAAGGACGAAACCGGTCATGGGGTGTCAGGGTTGGGAGGAGCAACACCGAATTACTTTTAAATTCCGATACGGTCCTTGTGATCGTAATGACCAAGGTTTACTTCAAAGTGAACCGAGGTCTGAATAGAGATTGCGAGTTGCAATCCAACAACACAGCGAGTACATCAAATGCTACTTTGTACTACTTACCGCTGTGCCCAAGCGTTGCTCACGGATCTCAGAGCCATAGTGATCAAGGCGTCAGCCTTTAACCACTGGGTTCCGGGTTCCACCCCAGCTCAGGCTATCTCCATCTGATGAGTCCAAACAAGGACGAAACCGGTCATGGGGTGTCAGGGTTGGGAGGAGCAACACCGAATTACTTTTAAATTCCGATACGGTCCTTGTGATCGTAATGACCAAGGTTTACTTCAAAGTGAACCGAGGTCTGAATAGAGATTGCGAGTTGCAATCCAACAACACAGCGAGTACATCAAATGCTACTTTGTACGACTTACCGCTGTGCCCAAGCGTTGCTCACGGATCTCAGAGCCATAGTGATCAAGGCGTCAGCCTTTAACCACTGGGTTCCGGGTTCCACCCCAGCTCAGGCTATCTCCATCTGATGAGTCCAAACAAGGACGAAACCGGTCATGGGGTGTCAGGGTTGGGAGGAGCAACACCGAATTACTTTTAAATTCCGATACGGTCCTTGTGATCGTAATGACCAAGGTTTACTTCAAAGTGAACCGAGGTCTGAATAGAGATTGCGAGTTGCAATCCAACAACACAGCGAGTACATCAAATGCTACTTTGTACTACTTACCGCTGTGCCCAAGCGTTGCTCACGGATCTCAGAGCCATAGTGATCAAGGCGTCAGCCTTTAACCACTGGGTTCCGGGTTCCACCCCAGCTCAGGCTATCTCCATCTGATGAGTCCAAACAAGGACGAAACCGGTCATGGGGTGTCAGGGTTGGGAGGAGCAACACCGAATTACTTTTAAATTCCGATACGGTCCTTGTGATCGTAATGACCAAGGTTTACTTCAAAGTGAACCGAGGTCTGAATAGAGATTGCGAGTTGCAATCCAACAACACAGCGAGTACATCAAATGCTACTTTGTACTACTTACCGCTGTGCCCAAGCGTTGCTCACGGATCTCAGAGCCATAGTGATCAAGGCGTCAGCCTTTAACCACTGGGTTCCGGGTTCCACCCCAGCTCAGGCTATCTCCATCTGATGAGTCCAAACAAGGACGAAACCGGTCATGGGGTGTCAGGGTTGGGAGGAGCAACACCGAATTACTTTTAAATTCCGATACGGTCCTTGTGATCGTAATGACCAAGGTTTACTTCAAAGTGAACCGAGGTCTGAATAGAGATTGCGAGTTGCAATCCAACAACACAGCGAGTACATCAAATGCTACTTTGTACGACTTACCGCTGTGCCCAAGCGTTGCTCACGGATCTCAGAGCCATAGTGATCAAGGCGTCAGCCTTTAACCACTGGGTTCCGGGTTCCACCCCAGCTCAGGCTATCTCCATCTGATGAGTCCAAACAAGGACGAAACCGGTCATGGGGTGTCAGGGTTGGGAGGAGCAACACCGAATTACTTTTAAATTCCGATACGGTCCTTGTGATCGTAATGACCAAGGTTTACTTCAAAGTGAACCGAGGTCTGAATAGAGATTGCGAGTTGCAATCCAACAACACAGCGAGTACATCAAATGCTACTTTGTACTACTTACCGCTGTGCCCAAGCGTTGCTCACGGATCTCAGAGCCATAGTGATCAAGGCGTCAGCCTTTAACCACTGGGTTCCGGGTTCCACCCCAGCTCAGGCTATCTCCATCTGATGAGTCCAAACAAGGACGAAACCGGTCATGGGGTGTCAGGGTTGGGAGGAGCAACACCGAATTACTTTTAAATTCCGATACGGTCCTTGTGATCGTAATGACCAAGGTTTACTTCAAAGTGAACCGAGGTCTGAATAGAGATTGCGAGTTGCAATCCAACAACACAGCGAGTACATCAAATGCTACTTTGTACTACTTACCGCTGTGCCCAAGCGTTGCTCACGGATCTCAGAGCCATAGTGATCAAGGCGTCAGCCTTTAACCACTGGGTTCCGGGTTCCACCCCAGCTCAGGCTATCTCCATCTGATGAGTCCAAACAAGGACGAAACCGGTCATGGGGTGTCAGGGTTGGGAGGAGCAACACCGAATTACTTTTAAATTCCGATACGGTCCTTGTGATCGTAATGACCAAGGTTTACTTCAAAGTGAACCGAGGTCTGAATAGAGATTGCGAGTTGCAATCCAACAACACAGCGAGTACATCAAATGCTACTTTGTACTACTTACCGCTGTGCCCAAGCGTTGCTCACGGATCTCAGAGCCATAGTGATCAAGGCGTCAGCCTTTAACCACTGGGTTCCGGGTTCCACCCCAGCTCAGGCTATCTCCATCTGATGAGTCCAAACAAGGACGAAACCGGTCATGGGGTGTCAGGGTTGGGAGGAGCAACACCGAATTACTTTTAAATTCCGATACGGTCCTTGTGATCGTAATGACCAAGGTTTACTTCAAAGTGAACCGAGGTCTGAATAGAGATTGCGAGTTGCAATCCAACAACACAGCGAGTACATCAAATGCTACTTTGTACTACTTACCGCTGTGCCCAAGCGTTGCTCACGGATCTCAGAGCCATAGTGATCAAGGCGTCAGCCTTTAACCACTGGGTTCCGGGTTCCACCCCAGCTCAGGCTATCTCCATCTGATGAGTCCAAACAAGGACGAAACCGGTCATGGGGTGTCAGGGTTGGGAGGAGCAACACCGAATTACTTTTAAATTCCGATACGGTCCTTGTGATCGTAATGACCAAGGTTTACTTCAAAGTGAACCGAGGTCTGAATAGAGATTGCGAGTTGCAATCCAACAACACAGCGAGTACATCAAATGCTACTTTGTACTACTTACCGCTGTGCCCAAGCGTTGCTCACGGATCTCAGAGCCATAGTGATCAAGGCGTCAGCCTTTAACCACTGGGTTCCGGGTTCCACCCCAGCTCAGGCTATCTCCATCTGATGAGTCCAAACAAGGACGAAACCGGTCATGGGGTGTCAGGGTTGGGAGGAGCAACACCGAATTACTTTTAAATTCCGATACGGTCCTTGTGATCGTAATGACCAAGGTTTACTTCAAAGTGAACCGAGGTCTGAATAGAGATTGCGAGTTGCAATCCAACAACACAGCGAGTACATCAAATGCTACTTTGTACTACTTACCGCTGTGCCCAAGCGTTGCTCACGGATCTCAGAGCCATAGTGATCAAGGCGTCAGCCTTTAACCACTGGGTTCCGGGTTCCACCCCAGCTCAGGCTATCTCCATCTGATGAGTCCAAACAAGGACGAAACCGGTCATGGGGTGTCAGGGTTGGGAGGAGCAACACCGAATTACTTTTAAATTCCGATACGGTCCTTGTGATCGTAATGACCAAGGTTTACTTCAAAGTGAACCGAGGTCTGAATAGAGATTGCGAGTTGCAATCCAACAACACAGCGAGTACATCAAATGCTACTTTGTACTACTTACCGCTGTGCCCAAGCGTTGCTCACGGATCTCAGAGCCATAGTGATCAAGGCGTCAGCCTTTAACCACTGGGTTCCGGGTTCCACCCCAGCTCAGGCTATCTCCATCTGATGAGTCCAAACAAGGACGAAACCGGTCATGGGGTGTCAGGGTTGGGAGGAGCAACACCGAATTACTTTTAAATTCCGATACGGTCCTTGTGATCGTAATGACCAAGGTTTACTTCAAAGTGAACCGAGGTCTGAATAGAGATTGCGAGTTGCAATCCAACAACACAGCGAGTACATCAAATGCTACTTTGTACTACTTACCGCTGTGCCCAAGCGTTGCTCACGGATCTCAGAGCCATAGTGATCAAGGCGTCAGCCTTTAACCACTGGGTTCCGGGTTCCACCCCAGCTCAGGCTATCTCCATCTGATGAGTCCAAACAAGGACGAAACCGGTCATGGGGTGTCAGGGTTGGGAGGAGCAACACCGAATTACTTTTAAATTCCGATACGGTCCTTGTGATCGTAATGACCAAGGTTTACTTCAAAGTGAACCGAGGTCTGAATAGAGATTGCGAGTTGCAATCCAACAACACAGCGAGTACATCAAATGCTACTTTGTACGACTTACCGCTGTGCCCAAGCGTTGCTCACGGATCTCAGAGCCATAGTGATCAAGGCGTCAGCCTTTAACCACTGGGTTCCGGGTTCCACCCCAGCTCAGGCTATCTCCATCTGATGAGTCCAAACAAGGACGAAACCGGTCATGGGGTGTCAGGGTTGGGAGGAGCAACACCGAATTACTTTTAAATTCCGATACGGTCCTTGTGATCGTAATGACCAAGGTTTACTTCAAAGTGAACCGAGGTCTGAATAGAGATTGCGAGTTGCAATCCAACAACACAGCGAGTACATCAAATGCTACTTTGTACTACTTACCGCTGTGCCCAAGCGTTGCTCACGGATCTCAGAGCCATAGTGATCAAGGCGTCAGCCTTTAACCACTGGGTTCCGGGTTCCACCCCAGCTCAGGCTATCTCCATCTGATGAGTCCAAACAAGGACGAAACCGGTCATGGGGTGTCAGGGTTGGGAGGAGCAACACCGAATTACTTTTAAATTCCGATACGGTCCTTGTGATCGTAATGACCAAGGTTTACTTCAAAGTGAACCGAGGTCTGAATAGAGATTGCGAGTTGCAATCCAACAACACAGCGAGTACATCAAATGCTACTTTGTACTACTTACCGCTGTGCCCAAGCGTTGCTCACGGATCTCAGAGCCATAGTGATCAAGGCGTCAGCCTTTAACCACTGGGTTCCGGGTTCCACCCCAGCTCAGGCTATCTCCATCTGATGAGTCCAAACAAGGACGAAACCGGTCATGGGGTGTCAGGGTTGGGAGGAGCAACACCGAATTACTTTTAAATTCCGATACGGTCCTTGTGATCGTAATGACCAAGGTTTACTTCAAAGTGAACCGAGGTCTGAATAGAGATTGCGAGTTGCAATCCAACAACACAGCGAGTACATCAAATGCTACTTTGTACTACTTACCGCTGTGCCCAAGCGTTGCTCACGGATCTCAGAGCCATAGTGATCAAGGCGTCAGCCTTTAACCACTGGGTTCCGGGTTCCACCCCAGCTCAGGCTATCTCCATCTGATGAGTCCAAACAAGGACGAAACCGGTCATGGGGTGTCAGGGTTGGGAGGAGCAACACCGAATTACTTTTAAATTCCGATACGGTCCTTGTGATCGTAATGACCAAGGTTTACTTCAAAGTGAACCGAGGTCTGAATAGAGATTGCGAGTTGCAATCCAACAACACAGCGAGTACATCAAATGCTACTTTGTACTACTTACCGCTGTGCCCAAGCGTTGCTCACGGATCTCAGAGCCATAGTGATCAAGGCGTCAGCCTTTAACCACTGGGTTCCGGGTTCCACCCCAGCTCAGGCTATCTCCATCTGATGAGTCCAAACAAGGACGAAACCGGTCATGGGGTGTCAGGGTTGGGAGGAGCAACACCGAATTACTTTTAAATTCCGATACGGTCCTTGTGATCGTAATGACCAAGGTTTACTTCAAAGTGAACCGAGGTCTGAATAGAGATTGCGAGTTGCAATCCAACAACACAGCGAGTACATCAAATGCTACTTTGTACTACTTACCGCTGTGCCCAAGCGTTGCTCACGGATCTCAGAGCCATAGTGATCAAGGCGTCAGCCTTTAACCACTGGGTTCCGGGTTCCACCCCAGCTCAGGCTATCTCCATCTGATGAGTCCAAACAAGGACGAAACCGGTCATGGGGTGTCAGGGTTGGGAGGAGCAACACCGAATTACTTTTAAATTCCGATACGGTCCTTGTGATCGTAATGACCAAGGTTTACTTCAAAGTGAACCGAGGTCTGAATAGAGATTGCGAGTTGCAATCCAACAACACAGCGAGTACATCAAATGCTACTTTGTACTACTTACCGCTGTGCCCAAGCGTTGCTCACGGATCTCAGAGCCATAGTGATCAAGGCGTCAGCCTTTAACCACTGGGTTCCGGGTTCCACCCCAGCTCAGGCTATCTCCATCTGATGAGTCCAAACAAGGACGAAACCGGTCATGGGGTGTCAGGGTTGGGAGGAGCAACACCGAATTACTTTTAAATTCCGATACGGTCCTTGTGATCGTAATGACCAAGGTTTACTTCAAAGTGAACCGAGGTCTGAATAGAGATTGCGAGTTGCAATCCAACAACACAGCGAGTACATCAAATGCTACTTTGTACGACTTACCGCTGTGCCCAAGCGTTGCTCACGGATCTCAGAGCCATAGTGATCAAGGCGTCAGCCTTTAACCACTGGGTTCCGGGTTCCACCCCAGCTCAGGCTATCTCCATCTGATGAGTCCAAACAAGGACGAAACCGGTCATGGGGTGTCAGGGTTGGGAGGAGCAACACCGAATTACTTTTAAATTCCGATACGGTCCTTGTGATCGTAATGACCAAGGTTTACTTCAAAGTGAACCGAGGTCTGAATAGAGATTGCGAGTTGCAATCCAACAACACAGCGAGTACATCAAATGCTACTTTGTACGACTTACCGCTGTGCCCAAGCGTTGCTCACGGATCTCAGAGCCATAGTGATCAAGGCGTCAGCCTTTAACCACTGGGTTCCGGGTTCCACCCCAGCTCAGGCTATCTCCATCTGATGAGTCCAAACAAGGACGAAACCGGTCATGGGGTGTCAGGGTTGGGAGGAGCAACACCGAATTACTTTTAAATTCCGATACGGTCCTTGTGATCGTAATGACCAAGGTTTACTTCAAAGTGAACCGAGGTCTGAATAGAGATTGCGAGTTGCAATCCAACAACACAGCGAGTACATCAAATGCTACTTTGTACGACTTACCGCTGTGCCCAAGCGTTGCTCACGGATCTCAGAGCCATAGTGATCAAGGCGTCAGCCTTTAACCACTGGGTTCCGGGTTCCACCCCAGCTCAGGCTATCTCCATCTGATGAGTCCAAACAAGGACGAAACCGGTCATGGGGTGTCAGGGTTGGGAGGAGCAACACCGAATTACTTTTAAATTCCGATACGGTCCTTGTGATCGTAATGACCAAGGTTTACTTCAAAGTGAACCGAGGTCTGAATAGAGATTGCGAGTTGCAATCCAACAACACAGCGAGTACATCAAATGCTACTTTGTACGACTTACCGCTGTGCCCAAGCGTTGCTCACGGATCTCAGAGCCATAGTGATCAAGGCGTCAGCCTTTAACCACTGGGTTCCGGGTTCCACCCCAGCTCAGGCTATCTCCATCTGATGAGTCCAAACAAGGACGAAACCGGTCATGGGGTGTCAGGGTTGGGAGGAGCAACACCGAATTACTTTTAAATTCCGATACGGTCCTTGTGATCGTAATGACCAAGGTTTACTTCAAAGTGAACCGAGGTCTGAATAGAGATTGCGAGTTGCAATCCAACAACACAGCGAGTACATCAAATGCTACTTTGTACGACTTACCGCTGTGCCCAAGCGTTGCTCACGGATCTCAGAGCCATAGTGATCAAGGCGTCAGCCTTTAACCACTGGGTTCCGGGTTCCACCCCAGCTCAGGCTATCTCCATCTGATGAGTCCAAACAAGGACGAAACCGGTCATGGGGTGTCAGGGTTGGGAGGAGCAACACCGAATTACTTTTAAATTCCGATACGGTCCTTGTGATCGTAATGACCAAGGTTTACTTCAAAGTGAACCGAGGTCTGAATAGAGATTGCGAGTTGCAATCCAACAACACAGCGAGTACATCAAATGCTACTTTGTACGACTTACCGCTGTGCCCAAGCGTTGCTCACGGATCTCAGAGCCATAGTGATCAAGGCGTCAGCCTTTAACCACTGGGTTCCGGGTTCCACCCCAGCTCAGGCTATCTCCATCTGATGAGTCCAAACAAGGACGAAACCGGTCATGGGGTGTCAGGGTTGGGAGGAGCAACACCGAATTACTTTTAAATTCCGATACGGTCCTTGTGATCGTAATGACCAAGGTTTACTTCAAAGTGAACCGAGGTCTGAATAGAGATTGCGAGTTGCAATCCAACAACACAGCGAGTACATCAAATGCTACTTTGTACGACTTACCGCTGTGCCCAAGCGTTGCTCACGGATCTCAGAGCCATAGTGATCAAGGCGTCAGCCTTTAACCACTGGGTTCCGGGTTCCACCCCAGCTCAGGCTATCTCCATCTGATGAGTCCAAACAAGGACGAAACCGGTCATGGGGTGTCAGGGTTGGGAGGAGCAACACCGAATTACTTTTAAATTCCGATACGGTCCTTGTGATCGTAATGACCAAGGTTTACTTCAAAGTGAACCGAGGTCTGAATAGAGATTGCGAGTTGCAATCCAACAACACAGCGAGTACATCAAATGCTACTTTGTACGACTTACCGCTGTGCCCAAGCGTTGCTCACGGATCTCAGAGCCATAGTGATCAAGGCGTCAGCCTTTAACCACTGGGTTCCGGGTTCCACCCCAGCTCAGGCTATCTCCATCTGATGAGTCCAAACAAGGACGAAACCGGTCATGGGGTGTCAGGGTTGGGAGGAGCAACACCGAATTACTTTTAAATTCCGATACGGTCCTTGTGATCGTAATGACCAAGGTTTACTTCAAAGTGAACCGAGGTCTGAATAGAGATTGCGAGTTGCAATCCAACAACACAGCGAGTACATCAAATGCTACTTTGTACGACTTACCGCTGTGCCCAAGCGTTGCTCACGGATCTCAGAGCCATAGTGATCAAGGCGTCAGCCTTTAACCACTGGGTTCCGGGTTCCACCCCAGCTCAGGCTATCTCCATCTGATGAGTCCAAACAAGGACGAAACCGGTCATGGGGTGTCAGGGTTGGGAGGAGCAACACCGAATTACTTTTAAATTCCGATACGGTCCTTGTGATCGTAATGACCAAGGTTTACTTCAAAGTGAACCGAGGTCTGAATAGAGATTGCGAGTTGCAATCCAACAACACAGCGAGTACATCAAATGCTACTTTGTACGACTTACCGCTGTGCCCAAGCGTTGCTCACGGATCTCAGAGCCATAGTGATCAAGGCGTCAGCCTTTAACCACTGGGTTCCGGGTTCCACCCCAGCTCAGGCTATCTCCATCTGATGAGTCCAAACAAGGACGAAACCGGTCATGGGGTGTCAGGGTTGGGAGGAGCAACACCGAATTACTTTTAAATTCCGATACGGTCCTTGTGATCGTAATGACCAAGGTTTACTTCAAAGTGAACCGAGGTCTGAATAGAGATTGCGAGTTGCAATCCAACAACACAGCGAGTACATCAAATGCTACTTTGTACGACTTACCGCTGTGCCCAAGCGTTGCTCACGGATCTCAGAGCCATAGTGATCAAGGCGTCAGCCTTTAACCACTGGGTTCCGGGTTCCACCCCAGCTCAGGCTATCTCCATCTGATGAGTCCAAACAAGGACGAAACCGGTCATGGGGTGTCAGGGTTGGGAGGAGCAACACCGAATTACTTTTAAATTCCGATACGGTCCTTGTGATCGTAATGACCAAGGTTTACTTCAAAGTGAACCGAGGTCTGAATAGAGATTGCGAGTTGCAATCCAACAACACAGCGAGTACATCAAATGCTACTTTGTACGACTTACCGCTGTGCCCAAGCGTTGCTCACGGATCTCAGAGCCATAGTGATCAAGGCGTCAGCCTTTAACCACTGGGTTCCGGGTTCCACCCCAGCTCAGGCTATCTCCATCTGATGAGTCCAAACAAGGACGAAACCGGTCATGGGGTGTCAGGGTTGGGAGGAGCAACACCGAATTACTTTTAAATTCCGATACGGTCCTTGTGATCGTAATGACCAAGGTTTACTTCAAAGTGAACCGAGGTCTGAATAGAGATTGCGAGTTGCAATCCAACAACACAGCGAGTACATCAAATGCTACTTTGTACGACTTACCGCTGTGCCCAAGCGTTGCTCACGGATCTCAGAGCCATAGTGATCAAGGCGTCAGCCTTTAACCACTGGGTTCCGGGTTCCACCCCAGCTCAGGCTATCTCCATCTGATGAGTCCAAACAAGGACGAAACCGGTCATGGGGTGTCAGGGTTGGGAGGAGCAACACCGAATTACTTTTAAATTCCGATACGGTCCTTGTGATCGTAATGACCAAGGTTTACTTCAAAGTGAACCGAGGTCTGAATAGAGATTGCGAGTTGCAATCCAACAACACAGCGAGTACATCAAATGCTACTTTGTACGACTTACCGCTGTGCCCAAGCGTTGCTCACGGATCTCAGAGCCATAGTGATCAAGGCGTCAGCCTTTAACCACTGGGTTCCGGGTTCCACCCCAGCTCAGGCTATCTCCATCTGATGAGTCCAAACAAGGACGAAACCGGTCATGGGGTGTCAGGGTTGGGAGGAGCAACACCGAATTACTTTTAAATTCCGATACGGTCCTTGTGATCGTAATGACCAAGGTTTACTTCAAAGTGAACCGAGGTCTGAATAGAGATTGCGAGTTGCAATCCAACAACACAGCGAGTACATCAAATGCTACTTTGTACGACTTACCGCTGTGCCCAAGCGTTGCTCACGGATCTCAGAGCCATAGTGATCAAGGCGTCAGCCTTTAACCACTGGGTTCCGGGTTCCACCCCAGCTCAGGCTATCTCCATCTGATGAGTCCAAACAAGGACGAAACCGGTCATGGGGTGTCAGGGTTGGGAGGAGCAACACCGAATTACTTTTAAATTCCGATACGGTCCTTGTGATCGTAATGACCAAGGTTTACTTCAAAGTGAACCGAGGTCTGAATAGAGATTGCGAGTTGCAATCCAACAACACAGCGAGTACATCAAATGCTACTTTGTACGACTTACCGCTGTGCCCAAGCGTTGCTCACGGATCTCAGAGCCATAGTGATCAAGGCGTCAGCCTTTAACCACTGGGTTCCGGGTTCCACCCCAGCTCAGGCTATCTCCATCTGATGAGTCCAAACAAGGACGAAACCGGTCATGGGGTGTCAGGGTTGGGAGGAGCAACACCGAATTACTTTTAAATTCCGATACGGTCCTTGTGATCGTAATGACCAAGGTTTACTTCAAAGTGAACCGAGGTCTGAATAGAGATTGCGAGTTGCAATCCAACAACACAGCGAGTACATCAAATGCTACTTTGTACGACTTACCGCTGTGCCCAAGCGTTGCTCACGGATCTCAGAGCCATAGTGATCAAGGCGTCAGCCTTTAACCACTGGGTTCCGGGTTCCACCCCAGCTCAGGCTATCTCCATCTGATGAGTCCAAACAAGGACGAAACCGGTCATGGGGTGTCAGGGTTGGGAGGAGCAACACCGAATTACTTTTAAATTCCGATACGGTCCTTGTGATCGTAATGACCAAGGTTTACTTCAAAGTGAACCGAGGTCTGAATAGAGATTGCGAGTTGCAATCCAACAACACAGCGAGTACATCAAATGCTACTTTGTACGACTTACCGCTGTGCCCAAGCGTTGCTCACGGATCTCAGAGCCATAGTGATCAAGGCGTCAGCCTTTAACCACTGGGTTCCGGGTTCCACCCCAGCTCAGGCTATCTCCATCTGATGAGTCCAAACAAGGACGAAACCGGTCATGGGGTGTCAGGGTTGGGAGGAGCAACACCGAATTACTTTTAAATTCCGATACGGTCCTTGTGATCGTAATGACCAAGGTTTACTTCAAAGTGAACCGAGGTCTGAATAGAGATTGCGAGTTGCAATCCAACAACACAGCGAGTACATCAAATGCTACTTTGTACGACTTACCGCTGTGCCCAAGCGTTGCTCACGGATCTCAGAGCCATAGTGATCAAGGCGTCAGCCTTTAACCACTGGGTTCCGGGTTCCACCCCAGCTCAGGCTATCTCCATCTGATGAGTCCAAACAAGGACGAAACCGGTCATGGGGTGTCAGGGTTGGGAGGAGCAACACCGAATTACTTTTAAATTCCGATACGGTCCTTGTGATCGTAATGACCAAGGTTTACTTCAAAGTGAACCGAGGTCTGAATAGAGATTGCGAGTTGCAATCCAACAACACAGCGAGTACATCAAATGCTACTTTGTACGACTTACCGCTGTGCCCAAGCGTTGCTCACGGATCTCAGAGCCATAGTGATCAAGGCGTCAGCCTTTAACCACTGGGTTCCGGGTTCCACCCCAGCTCAGGCTATCTCCATCTGATGAGTCCAAACAAGGACGAAACCGGTCATGGGGTGTCAGGGTTGGGAGGAGCAACACCGAATTACTTTTAAATTCCGATACGGTCCTTGTGATCGTAATGACCAAGGTTTACTTCAAAGTGAACCGAGGTCTGAATAGAGATTGCGAGTTGCAATCCAACAACACAGCGAGTACATCAAATGCTACTTTGTACGACTTACCGCTGTGCCCAAGCGTTGCTCACGGATCTCAGAGCCATAGTGATCAAGGCGTCAGCCTTTAACCACTGGGTTCCGGGTTCCACCCCAGCTCAGGCTATCTCCATCTGATGAGTCCAAACAAGGACGAAACCGGTCATGGGGTGTCAGGGTTGGGAGGAGCAACACCGAATTACTTTTAAATTCCGATACGGTCCTTGTGATCGTAATGACCAAGGTTTACTTCAAAGTGAACCGAGGTCTGAATAGAGATTGCGAGTTGCAATCCAACAACACAGCGAGTACATCAAATGCTACTTTGTACGACTTACCGCTGTGCCCAAGCGTTGCTCACGGATCTCAGAGCCATAGTGATCAAGGCGTCAGCCTTTAACCACTGGGTTCCGGGTTCCACCCCAGCTCAGGCTATCTCCATCTGATGAGTCCAAACAAGGACGAAACCGGTCATGGGGTGTCAGGGTTGGGAGGAGCAACACCGAATTACTTTTAAATTCCGATACGGTCCTTGTGATCGTAATGACCAAGGTTTACTTCAAAGTGAACCGAGGTCTGAATAGAGATTGCGAGTTGCAATCCAACAACACAGCGAGTACATCAAATGCTACTTTGTACGACTTACCGCTGTGCCCAAGCGTTGCTCACGGATCTCAGAGCCATAGTGATCAAGGCGTCAGCCTTTAACCACTGGGTTCCGGGTTCCACCCCAGCTCAGGCTATCTCCATCTGATGAGTCCAAACAAGGACGAAACCGGTCATGGGGTGTCAGGGTTGGGAGGAGCAACACCGAATTACTTTTAAATTCCGATACGGTCCTTGTGATCGTAATGACCAAGGTTTACTTCAAAGTGAACCGAGGTCTGAATAGAGATTGCGAGTTGCAATCCAACAACACAGCGAGTACATCAAATGCTACTTTGTACGACTTACCGCTGTGCCCAAGCGTTGCTCACGGATCTCAGAGCCATAGTGATCAAGGCGTCAGCCTTTAACCACTGGGTTCCGGGTTCCACCCCAGCTCAGGCTATCTCCATCTGATGAGTCCAAACAAGGACGAAACCGGTCATGGGGTGTCAGGGTTGGGAGGAGCAACACCGAATTACTTTTAAATTCCGATACGGTCCTTGTGATCGTAATGACCAAGGTTTACTTCAAAGTGAACCGAGGTCTGAATAGAGATTGCGAGTTGCAATCCAACAACACAGCGAGTACATCAAATGCTACTTTGTACGACTTACCGCTGTGCCCAAGCGTTGCTCACGGATCTCAGAGCCATAGTGATCAAGGCGTCAGCCTTTAACCACTGGGTTCCGGGTTCCACCCCAGCTCAGGCTATCTCCATCTGATGAGTCCAAACAAGGACGAAACCGGTCATGGGGTGTCAGGGTTGGGAGGAGCAACACCGAATTACTTTTAAATTCCGATACGGTCCTTGTGATCGTAATGACCAAGGTTTACTTCAAAGTGAACCGAGGTCTGAATAGAGATTGCGAGTTGCAATCCAACAACACAGCGAGTACATCAAATGCTACTTTGTACGACTTACCGCTGTGCCCAAGCGTTGCTCACGGATCTCAGAGCCATAGTGATCAAGGCGTCAGCCTTTAACCACTGGGTTCCGGGTTCCACCCCAGCTCAGGCTATCTCCATCTGATGAGTCCAAACAAGGACGAAACCGGTCATGGGGTGTCAGGGTTGGGAGGAGCAACACCGAATTACTTTTAAATTCCGATACGGTCCTTGTGATCGTAATGACCAAGGTTTACTTCAAAGTGAACCGAGGTCTGAATAGAGATTGCGAGTTGCAATCCAACAACACAGCGAGTACATCAAATGCTACTTTGTACGACTTACCGCTGTGCCCAAGCGTTGCTCACGGATCTCAGAGCCATAGTGATCAAGGCGTCAGCCTTTAACCACTGGGTTCCGGGTTCCACCCCAGCTCAGGCTATCTCCATCTGATGAGTCCAAACAAGGACGAAACCGGTCATGGGGTGTCAGGGTTGGGAGGAGCAACACCGAATTACTTTTAAATTCCGATACGGTCCTTGTGATCGTAATGACCAAGGTTTACTTCAAAGTGAACCGAGGTCTGAATAGAGATTGCGAGTTGCAATCCAACAACACAGCGAGTACATCAAATGCTACTTTGTACGACTTACCGCTGTGCCCAAGCGTTGCTCACGGATCTCAGAGCCATAGTGATCAAGGCGTCAGCCTTTAACCACTGGGTTCCGGGTTCCACCCCAGCTCAGGCTATCTCCATCTGATGAGTCCAAACAAGGACGAAACCGGTCATGGGGTGTCAGGGTTGGGAGGAGCAACACCGAATTACTTTTAAATTCCGATACGGTCCTTGTGATCGTAATGACCAAGGTTTACTTCAAAGTGAACCGAGGTCTGAATAGAGATTGCGAGTTGCAATCCAACAACACAGCGAGTACATCAAATGCTACTTTGTACGACTTACCGCTGTGCCCAAGCGTTGCTCACGGATCTCAGAGCCATAGTGATCAAGGCGTCAGCCTTTAACCACTGGGTTCCGGGTTCCACCCCAGCTCAGGCTATCTCCATCTGATGAGTCCAAACAAGGACGAAACCGGTCATGGGGTGTCAGGGTTGGGAGGAGCAACACCGAATTACTTTTAAATTCCGATACGGTCCTTGTGATCGTAATGACCAAGGTTTACTTCAAAGTGAACCGAGGTCTGAATAGAGATTGCGAGTTGCAATCCAACAACACAGCGAGTACATCAAATGCTACTTTGTACGACTTACCGCTGTGCCCAAGCGTTGCTCACGGATCTCAGAGCCATAGTGATCAAGGCGTCAGCCTTTAACCACTGGGTTCCGGGTTCCACCCCAGCTCAGGCTATCTCCATCTGATGAGTCCAAACAAGGACGAAACCGGTCATGGGGTGTCAGGGTTGGGAGGAGCAACACCGAATTACTTTTAAATTCCGATACGGTCCTTGTGATCGTAATGACCAAGGTTTACTTCAAAGTGAACCGAGGTCTGAATAGAGATTGCGAGTTGCAATCCAACAACACAGCGAGTACATCAAATGCTACTTTGTACGACTTACCGCTGTGCCCAAGCGTTGCTCACGGATCTCAGAGCCATAGTGATCAAGGCGTCAGCCTTTAACCACTGGGTTCCGGGTTCCACCCCAGCTCAGGCTATCTCCATCTGATGAGTCCAAACAAGGACGAAACCGGTCATGGGGTGTCAGGGTTGGGAGGAGCAACACCGAATTACTTTTAAATTCCGATACGGTCCTTGTGATCGTAATGACCAAGGTTTACTTCAAAGTGAACCGAGGTCTGAATAGAGATTGCGAGTTGCAATCCAACAACACAGCGAGTACATCAAATGCTACTTTGTACGACTTACCGCTGTGCCCAAGCGTTGCTCACGGATCTCAGAGCCATAGTGATCAAGGCGTCAGCCTTTAACCACTGGGTTCCGGGTTCCACCCCAGCTCAGGCTATCTCCATCTGATGAGTCCAAACAAGGACGAAACCGGTCATGGGGTGTCAGGGTTGGGAGGAGCAACACCGAATTACTTTTAAATTCCGATACGGTCCTTGTGATCGTAATGACCAAGGTTTACTTCAAAGTGAACCGAGGTCTGAATAGAGATTGCGAGTTGCAATCCAACAACACAGCGAGTACATCAAATGCTACTTTGTACGACTTACCGCTGTGCCCAAGCGTTGCTCACGGATCTCAGAGCCATAGTGATCAAGGCGTCAGCCTTTAACCACTGGGTTCCGGGTTCCACCCCAGCTCAGGCTATCTCCATCTGATGAGTCCAAACAAGGACGAAACCGGTCATGGGGTGTCAGGGTTGGGAGGAGCAACACCGAATTACTTTTAAATTCCGATACGGTCCTTGTGATCGTAATGACCAAGGTTTACTTCAAAGTGAACCGAGGTCTGAATAGAGATTGCGAGTTGCAATCCAACAACACAGCGAGTACATCAAATGCTACTTTGTACGACTTACCGCTGTGCCCAAGCGTTGCTCACGGATCTCAGAGCCATAGTGATCAAGGCGTCAGCCTTTAACCACTGGGTTCCGGGTTCCACCCCAGCTCAGGCTATCTCCATCTGATGAGTCCAAACAAGGACGAAACCGGTCATGGGGTGTCAGGGTTGGGAGGAGCAACACCGAATTACTTTTAAATTCCGATACGGTCCTTGTGATCGTAATGACCAAGGTTTACTTCAAAGTGAACCGAGGTCTGAATAGAGATTGCGAGTTGCAATCCAACAACACAGCGAGTACATCAAATGCTACTTTGTACGACTTACCGCTGTGCCCAAGCGTTGCTCACGGATCTCAGAGCCATAGTGATCAAGGCGTCAGCCTTTAACCACTGGGTTCCGGGTTCCACCCCAGCTCAGGCTATCTCCATCTGATGAGTCCAAACAAGGACGAAACCGGTCATGGGGTGTCAGGGTTGGGAGGAGCAACACCGAATTACTTTTAAATTCCGATACGGTCCTTGTGATCGTAATGACCAAGGTTTACTTCAAAGTGAACCGAGGTCTGAATAGAGATTGCGAGTTGCAATCCAACAACACAGCGAGTACATCAAATGCTACTTTGTACGACTTACCGCTGTGCCCAAGCGTTGCTCACGGATCTCAGAGCCATAGTGATCAAGGCGTCAGCCTTTAACCACTGGGTTCCGGGTTCCACCCCAGCTCAGGCTATCTCCATCTGATGAGTCCAAACAAGGACGAAACCGGTCATGGGGTGTCAGGGTTGGGAGGAGCAACACCGAATTACTTTTAAATTCCGATACGGTCCTTGTGATCGTAATGACCAAGGTTTACTTCAAAGTGAACCGAGGTCTGAATAGAGATTGCGAGTTGCAATCCAACAACACAGCGAGTACATCAAATGCTACTTTGTACGACTTACCGCTGTGCCCAAGCGTTGCTCACGGATCTCAGAGCCATAGTGATCAAGGCGTCAGCCTTTAACCACTGGGTTCCGGGTTCCACCCCAGCTCAGGCTATCTCCATCTGATGAGTCCAAACAAGGACGAAACCGGTCATGGGGTGTCAGGGTTGGGAGGAGCAACACCGAATTACTTTTAAATTCCGATACGGTCCTTGTGATCGTAATGACCAAGGTTTACTTCAAAGTGAACCGAGGTCTGAATAGAGATTGCGAGTTGCAATCCAACAACACAGCGAGTACATCAAATGCTACTTTGTACGACTTACCGCTGTGCCCAAGCGTTGCTCACGGATCTCAGAGCCATAGTGATCAAGGCGTCAGCCTTTAACCACTGGGTTCCGGGTTCCACCCCAGCTCAGGCTATCTCCATCTGATGAGTCCAAACAAGGACGAAACCGGTCATGGGGTGTCAGGGTTGGGAGGAGCAACACCGAATTACTTTTAAATTCCGATACGGTCCTTGTGATCGTAATGACCAAGGTTTACTTCAAAGTGAACCGAGGTCTGAATAGAGATTGCGAGTTGCAATCCAACAACACAGCGAGTACATCAAATGCTACTTTGTACGACTTACCGCTGTGCCCAAGCGTTGCTCACGGATCTCAGAGCCATAGTGATCAAGGCGTCAGCCTTTAACCACTGGGTTCCGGGTTCCACCCCAGCTCAGGCTATCTCCATCTGATGAGTCCAAACAAGGACGAAACCGGTCATGGGGTGTCAGGGTTGGGAGGAGCAACACCGAATTACTTTTAAATTCCGATACGGTCCTTGTGATCGTAATGACCAAGGTTTACTTCAAAGTGAACCGAGGTCTGAATAGAGATTGCGAGTTGCAATCCAACAACACAGCGAGTACATCAAATGCTACTTTGTACGACTTACCGCTGTGCCCAAGCGTTGCTCACGGATCTCAGAGCCATAGTGATCAAGGCGTCAGCCTTTAACCACTGGGTTCCGGGTTCCACCCCAGCTCAGGCTATCTCCATCTGATGAGTCCAAACAAGGACGAAACCGGTCATGGGGTGTCAGGGTTGGGAGGAGCAACACCGAATTACTTTTAAATTCCGATACGGTCCTTGTGATCGTAATGACCAAGGTTTACTTCAAAGTGAACCGAGGTCTGAATAGAGATTGCGAGTTGCAATCCAACAACACAGCGAGTACATCAAATGCTACTTTGTACGACTTACCGCTGTGCCCAAGCGTTGCTCACGGATCTCAGAGCCATAGTGATCAAGGCGTCAGCCTTTAACCACTGGGTTCCGGGTTCCACCCCAGCTCAGGCTATCTCCATCTGATGAGTCCAAACAAGGACGAAACCGGTCATGGGGTGTCAGGGTTGGGAGGAGCAACACCGAATTACTTTTAAATTCCGATACGGTCCTTGTGATCGTAATGACCAAGGTTTACTTCAAAGTGAACCGAGGTCTGAATAGAGATTGCGAGTTGCAATCCAACAACACAGCGAGTACATCAAATGCTACTTTGTACGACTTACCGCTGTGCCCAAGCGTTGCTCACGGATCTCAGAGCCATAGTGATCAAGGCGTCAGCCTTTAACCACTGGGTTCCGGGTTCCACCCCAGCTCAGGCTATCTCCATCTGATGAGTCCAAACAAGGACGAAACCGGTCATGGGGTGTCAGGGTTGGGAGGAGCAACACCGAATTACTTTTAAATTCCGATACGGTCCTTGTGATCGTAATGACCAAGGTTTACTTCAAAGTGAACCGAGGTCTGAATAGAGATTGCGAGTTGCAATCCAACAACACAGCGAGTACATCAAATGCTACTTTGTACGACTTACCGCTGTGCCCAAGCGTTGCTCACGGATCTCAGAGCCATAGTGATCAAGGCGTCAGCCTTTAACCACTGGGTTCCGGGTTCCACCCCAGCTCAGGCTATCTCCATCTGATGAGTCCAAACAAGGACGAAACCGGTCATGGGGTGTCAGGGTTGGGAGGAGCAACACCGAATTACTTTTAAATTCCGATACGGTCCTTGTGATCGTAATGACCAAGGTTTACTTCAAAGTGAACCGAGGTCTGAATAGAGATTGCGAGTTGCAATCCAACAACACAGCGAGTACATCAAATGCTACTTTGTACGACTTACCGCTGTGCCCAAGCGTTGCTCACGGATCTCAGAGCCATAGTGATCAAGGCGTCAGCCTTTAACCACTGGGTTCCGGGTTCCACCCCAGCTCAGGCTATCTCCATCTGATGAGTCCAAACAAGGACGAAACCGGTCATGGGGTGTCAGGGTTGGGAGGAGCAACACCGAATTACTTTTAAATTCCGATACGGTCCTTGTGATCGTAATGACCAAGGTTTACTTCAAAGTGAACCGAGGTCTGAATAGAGATTGCGAGTTGCAATCCAACAACACAGCGAGTACATCAAATGCTACTTTGTACGACTTACCGCTGTGCCCAAGCGTTGCTCACGGATCTCAGAGCCATAGTGATCAAGGCGTCAGCCTTTAACCACTGGGTTCCGGGTTCCACCCCAGCTCAGGCTATCTCCATCTGATGAGTCCAAACAAGGACGAAACCGGTCATGGGGTGTCAGGGTTGGGAGGAGCAACACCGAATTACTTTTAAATTCCGATACGGTCCTTGTGATCGTAATGACCAAGGTTTACTTCAAAGTGAACCGAGGTCTGAATAGAGATTGCGAGTTGCAATCCAACAACACAGCGAGTACATCAAATGCTACTTTGTACGACTTACCGCTGTGCCCAAGCGTTGCTCACGGATCTCAGAGCCATAGTGATCAAGGCGTCAGCCTTTAACCACTGGGTTCCGGGTTCCACCCCAGCTCAGGCTATCTCCATCTGATGAGTCCAAACAAGGACGAAACCGGTCATGGGGTGTCAGGGTTGGGAGGAGCAACACCGAATTACTTTTAAATTCCGATACGGTCCTTGTGATCGTAATGACCAAGGTTTACTTCAAAGTGAACCGAGGTCTGAATAGAGATTGCGAGTTGCAATCCAACAACACAGCGAGTACATCAAATGCTACTTTGTACGACTTACCGCTGTGCCCAAGCGTTGCTCACGGATCTCAGAGCCATAGTGATCAAGGCGTCAGCCTTTAACCACTGGGTTCCGGGTTCCACCCCAGCTCAGGCTATCTCCATCTGATGAGTCCAAACAAGGACGAAACCGGTCATGGGGTGTCAGGGTTGGGAGGAGCAACACCGAATTACTTTTAAATTCCGATACGGTCCTTGTGATCGTAATGACCAAGGTTTACTTCAAAGTGAACCGAGGTCTGAATAGAGATTGCGAGTTGCAATCCAACAACACAGCGAGTACATCAAATGCTACTTTGTACGACTTACCGCTGTGCCCAAGCGTTGCTCACGGATCTCAGAGCCATAGTGATCAAGGCGTCAGCCTTTAACCACTGGGTTCCGGGTTCCACCCCAGCTCAGGCTATCTCCATCTGATGAGTCCAAACAAGG
>JAXRKO010001086.1:0-22437 GCA_037039905.1 Formica aserva
CACATCAAGGAAATTGAGGAACAACGCTTCTCGGCTCACAGAGCTAAGATCGCTATGTACGCAAGTTTCCTTCGTTCGGAACGACTTAGTTACGTGCCTGTAAGTGAGATTTGCCGAAAATTTTCATAACACATCAAGGAAATTGAGGAACAACGCTTCTCGGCACACAGAGCTAAGATCGCTATGTACGCAAGTTTCCTTCGTTCGGAACGACTTAGTTACGTGCCTGTAAGTGAGATATGCCGAAAATTTTCATAACACATCAAGGAAATTGAGGAACAACGCTTCTCGGCTCACAGAGCTAAGATCGCTATGTACGCAAGTTTCCTTCGTTCGGAACGACTTAGTTACGTGCCTGTAAGTGAGATTTGCCGAAAATTTTCATAACACATCAAGGAAATTGAGGAACAACGCTTCTCGGCTCACAGAGCTAAGATCGCTATGTACGCAAGTTTCCTTCGTTCGGAACGACTTAGTTACGTGCCTGTAAGTGAGATTTGCCGAAAATTTTCATAACACATCAAGGAAATTGAGGAACAACGCTTCTCGGCTCACAGAGCTAAGATCGCTATGTACGCAAGTTTCCTTCGTTCGGAACGACTTAGTTACGTGCCTGTAAGTGAGATTTGCCGAAAATTTTCATAACACATCAAGGAAATTGAGGAACAACGCTTCTCGGCTCACAGAGCTAAGATCGCTATGTACGCAAGTTTCCTTCGTTCGGAACGACTTAGTTACGTGCCTGTAAGTGAGATTTGCCGAAAATTTTCATAACACATCAAGGAAATTGAGGAACAACGCTTCTCGGCTCACAGAGCTAAGATCGCTATGTACGCAAGTTTCCTTCGTTCGGAACGACTTAGTTACGTGCCTGTAAGTGAGATTTGCCGAAAATTTTCATAACACATCAAGGAAATTGAGGAACAACGCTTCTCGGCTCACAGAGCTAAGATCGCTATGTACGCAAGTTTCCTTCGTTCGGAACGACTTAGTTACGTGCCTGTAAGTGAGATTTGCCGAAAATTTTCATAACACATCAAGGAAATTGAGGAACAACGCTTCTCGGCTCACAGAGCTAAGATCGCTATGTACGCAAGTTTCCTTCGTTCGGAACGACTTAGTTACGTGCCTGTAAGTGAGATTTGCCGAAAATTTTCATAACACATCAAGGAAATTGAGGAACAACGCTTCTCGGCTCACAGAGCTAAGATCGCTATGTACGCAAGTTTCCTTCGTTCGGAACGACTTAGTTACGTGCCTGTAAGTGAGATTTGCCGAAAATTTTCATAACACATCAAGGAAATTGAGGAACAACGCTTCTCGGCTCACAGAGCTAAGATCGCTATGTACGCAAGTTTCCTTCGTTCGGAACGACTTAGTTACGTGCCTGTAAGTGAGATTTGCCGAAAATTTTCATAACACATCAAGGAAATTGAGGAACAACGCTTCTCGGCTCACAGAGCTAAGATCGCTATGTACGCAAGTTTCCTTCGTTCGGAACGACTTAGTTACGTGCCTGTAAGTGAGATTTGCCGAAAATTTTCATAACACATCAAGGAAATTGAGGAACAACGCTTCTCGGCTCACAGAGCTAAGATCGCTATGTACGCAAGTTTCCTTCGTTCGGAACGACTTAGTTACGTGCCTGTAAGTGAGATTTGCCGAAAATTTTCATAACACATCAAGGAAATTGAGGAACAACGCTTCTCGGCTCACAGAGCTAAGATCGCTATGTACGCAAGTTTCCTTCGTTCGGAACGACTTAGTTACGTGCCTGTAAGTGAGATTTGCCGAAAATTTTCATAACACATCAAGGAAATTGAGGAACAACGCTTCTCGGCTCACAGAGCTAAGATCGCTATGTACGCAAGTTTCCTTCGTTCGGAACGACTTAGTTACGTGCCTGTAAGTGAGATTTGCCGAAAATTTTCATAACACATCAAGGAAATTGAGGAACAACGCTTCTCGGCTCACAGAGCTAAGATCGCTATGTACGCAAGTTTCCTTCGTTCGGAACGACTTAGTTACGTGCCTGTAAGTGAGATTTGCCGAAAATTTTCATAACACATCAAGGAAATTGAGGAACAACGCTTCTCGGCTCACAGAGCTAAGATCGCTATGTACGCAAGTTTCCTTCGTTCGGAACGACTTAGTTACGTGCCTGTAAGTGAGATTTGCCGAAAATTTTCATAACACATCAAGGAAATTGAGGAACAACGCTTCTCGGCTCACAGAGCTAAGATCGCTATGTACGCAAGTTTCCTTCGTTCGGAACGACTTAGTTACGTGCCTGTAAGTGAGATTTGCCGAAAATTTTCATAACACATCAAGGAAATTGAGGAACAACGCTTCTCGGCTCACAGAGCTAAGATCGCTATGTACGCAAGTTTCCTTCGTTCGGAACGACTTAGTTACGTGCCTGTAAGTGAGATTTGCCGAAAATTTTCATAACACATCAAGGAAATTGAGGAACAACGCTTCTCGGCTCACAGAGCTAAGATCGCTATGTACGCAAGTTTCCTTCGTTCGGAACGACTTAGTTACGTGCCTGTAAGTGAGATTTGCCGAAAATTTTCATAACACATCAAGGAAATTGAGGAACAACGCTTCTCGGCTCACAGAGCTAAGATCGCTATGTACGCAAGTTTCCTTCGTTCGGAACGACTTAGTTACGTGCCTGTAAGTGAGATTTGCCGAAAATTTTCATAACACATCAAGGAAATTGAGGAACAACGCTTCTCGGCTCACAGAGCTAAGATCGCTATGTACGCAAGTTTCCTTCGTTCGGAACGACTTAGTTACGTGCCTGTAAGTGAGATTTGCCGAAAATTTTCATAACACATCAAGGAAATTGAGGAACAACGCTTCTCGGCTCACAGAGATAAGATCGCTATGTACGCAAGTTTCCTTCGTTCGGAACGACTTAGTTACGTGCCTGTAAGTGAGATTTGCCGAAAATTTTCATAACACATCAAGGAAATTGAGGAACAACGCTTCTCGGCTCACAGAGCTAAGATCGCTATGTACGCAAGTTTCCTTCGTTCGGAACGACTTAGTTACGTGCCTGTAAGTGAGATTTGCCGAAAATTTTCATAACACATCAAGGAAATTGAGGAACAACGCTTCTCGGCTCACAGAGATAAGATCGCTATGTACGCAAGTTTCCTTCGTTCGGAACGACTTAGTTACGTGCCTGTAAGTGAGATTTGCCGAAAATTTTCATAACACATCAAGGAAATTGAGGAACAACGCTTCTCGGCTCACAGAGCTAAGATCGCTATGTACGCAAGTTTCCTTCGTTCGGAACGACTTAGTTACGTGCCTGTAAGTGAGATTTGCCGAAAATTTTCATAACACATCAAGGAAATTGAGGAACAACGCTTCTCGGCTCACAGAGCTAAGATCGCTATGTACGCAAGTTTCCTTCGTTCGGAACGACTTAGTTACGTGCCTGTAAGTGAGATTTGCCGAAAATTTTCATAACACATCAAGGAAATTGAGGAACAACGCTTCTCGGCTCACAGAGCTAAGATCGCTATGTACGCAAGTTTCCTTCGTTCGGAACGACTTAGTTACGTGCCTGTAAGTGAGATTTGCCGAAAATTTTCATAACACATCAAGGAAATTGAGGAACAACGCTTCTCGGCTCACAGAGCTAAGATCGCTATGTACGCAAGTTTCCTTCGTTCGGAACGACTTAGTTACGTGCCTGTAAGTGAGATTTGCCGAAAATTTTCATAACACATCAAGGAAATTGAGGAACAACGCTTCTCGGCTCACAGAGCTAAGATCGCTATGTACGCAAGTTTCCTTCGTTCGGAACGACTTAGTTACGTGCCTGTAAGTGAGATTTGCCGAAAATTTTCATAACACATCAAGGAAATTGAGGAACAACGCTTCTCGGCTCACAGAGCTAAGATCGCTATGTACGCAAGTTTCCTTCGTTCGGAACGACTTAGTTACGTGCCTGTAAGTGAGATTTGCCGAAAATTTTCATAACACATCAAGGAAATTGAGGAACAACGCTTCTCGGCTCACAGAGCTAAGATCGCTATGTACGCAAGTTTCCTTCGTTCGGAACGACTTAGTTACGTGCCTGTAAGTGAGATTTGCCGAAAATTTTCATAACACATCAAGGAAATTGAGGAACAACGCTTCTCGGCTCACAGAGCTAAGATCGCTATGTACGCAAGTTTCCTTCGTTCGGAACGACTTAGTTACGTGCCTGTAAGTGAGATTTGCCGAAAATTTTCATAACACATCAAGGAAATTGAGGAACAACGCTTCTCGGCTCACAGAGCTAAGATCGCTATGTACGCAAGTTTCCTTCGTTCGGAACGACTTAGTTACGTGCCTGTAAGTGAGATTTGCCGAAAATTTTCATAACACATCAAGGAAATTGAGGAACAACGCTTCTCGGCTCACAGAGCTAAGATCGCTATGTACGCAAGTTTCCTTCGTTCGGAACGACTTAGTTACGTGCCTGTAAGTGAGATTTGCCGAAAATTTTCATAACACATCAAGGAAATTGAGGAACAACGCTTCTCGGCTCACAGAGCTAAGATCGCTATGTACGCAAGTTTCCTTCGTTCGGAACGACTTAGTTACGTGCCTGTAAGTGAGATTTGCCGAAAATTTTCATAACACATCAAGGAAATTGAGGAACAACGCTTCTCGGCTCACAGAGATAAGATCGCTATGTACGCAAGTTTCCTTCGTTCGGAACGACTTAGTTACGTGCCTGTAAGTGAGATTTGCCGAAAATTTTCATAACACATCAAGGAAATTGAGGAACAACGCTTCTCGGCTCACAGAGCTAAGATCGCTATGTACGCAAGTTTCCTTCGTTCGGAACGACTTAGTTACGTGCCTGTAAGTGAGATTTGCCGAAAATTTTCATAACACATCAAGGAAATTGAGGAACAACGCTTCTCGGCTCACAGAGCTAAGATCGCTATGTACGCAAGTTTCCTTCGTTCGGAACGACTTAGTTACGTGCCTGTAAGTGAGATTTGCCGAAAATTTTCATAACACATCAAGGAAATTGAGGAACAACGCTTCTCGGCTCACAGAGCTAAGATCGCTATGTACGCAAGTTTCCTTCGTTCGGAACGACTTAGTTACGTGCCTGTAAGTGAGATTTGCCGAAAATTTTCATAACACATCAAGGAAATTGAGGAACAACGCTTCTCGGCTCACAGAGCTAAGATCGCTATGTACGCAAGTTTCCTTCGTTCGGAACGACTTAGTTACGTGCCTGTAAGTGAGATTTGCCGAAAATTTTCATAACACATCAAGGAAATTGAGGAACAACGCTTCTCGGCTCACAGAGCTAAGATCGCTATGTACGCAAGTTTCCTTCGTTCGGAACGACTTAGTTACGTGCCTGTAAGTGAGATTTGCCGAAAATTTTCATAACACATCAAGGAAATTGAGGAACAACGCTTCTCGGCTCACAGAGCTAAGATCGCTATGTACGCAAGTTTCCTTCGTTCGGAACGACTTAGTTACGTGCCTGTAAGTGAGATTTGCCGAAAATTTTCATAACACATCAAGGAAATTGAGGAACAACGCTTCTCGGCTCACAGAGCTAAGATCGCTATGTACGCAAGTTTCCTTCGTTCGGAACGACTTAGTTACGTGCCTGTAAGTGAGATTTGCCGAAAATTTTCATAACACATCAAGGAAATTGAGGAACAACGCTTCTCGGCTCACAGAGCTAAGATCGCTATGTACGCAAGTTTCCTTCGTTCGGAACGACTTAGTTACGTGCCTGTAAGTGAGATTTGCCGAAAATTTTCATAACACATCAAGGAAATTGAGGAACAACGCTTCTCGGCTCACAGAGCTAAGATCGCTATGTACGCAAGTTTCCTTCGTTCGGAACGACTTAGTTACGTGCCTGTAAGTGAGATTTGCCGAAAATTTTCATAACACATCAAGGAAATTGAGGAACAACGCTTCTCGGCTCACAGAGCTAAGATCGCTATGTACGCAAGTTTCCTTCGTTCGGAACGACTTAGTTACGTGCCTGTAAGTGAGATTTGCCGAAAATTTTCATAACACATCAAGGAAATTGAGGAACAACGCTTCTCGGCTCACAGAGCTAAGATCGCTATGTACGCAAGTTTCCTTCGTTCGGAACGACTTAGTTACGTGCCTGTAAGTGAGATTTGCCGAAAATTTTCATAACACATCAAGGAAATTGAGGAACAACGCTTCTCGGCTCACAGAGCTAAGATCGCTATGTACGCAAGTTTCCTTCGTTCGGAACGACTTAGTTACGTGCCTGTAAGTGAGATTTGCCGAAAATTTTCATAACACATCAAGGAAATTGAGGAACAACGCTTCTCGGCTCACAGAGCTAAGATCGCTATGTACGCAAGTTTCCTTCGTTCGGAACGACTTAGTTACGTGCCTGTAAGTGAGATTTGCCGAAAATTTTCATAACACATCAAGGAAATTGAGGAACAACGCTTCTCGGCTCACAGAGCTAAGATCGCTATGTACGCAAGTTTCCTTCGTTCGGAACGACTTAGTTACGTGCCTGTAAGTGAGATTTGCCGAAAATTTTCATAACACATCAAGGAAATTGAGGAACAACGCTTCTCGGCTCACAGAGCTAAGATCGCTATGTACGCAAGTTTCCTTCGTTCGGAACGACTTAGTTACGTGCCTGTAAGTGAGATTTGCCGAAAATTTTCATAACACATCAAGGAAATTGAGGAACAACGCTTCTCGGCTCACAGAGCTAAGATCGCTATGTACGCAAGTTTCCTTCGTTCGGAACGACTTAGTTACGTGCCTGTAAGTGAGATTTGCCGAAAATTTTCATAACACATCAAGGAAATTGAGGAACAACGCTTCTCGGCTCACAGAGCTAAGATCGCTATGTACGCAAGTTTCCTTCGTTCGGAACGACTTAGTTACGTGCCTGTAAGTGAGATTTGCCGAAAATTTTCATAACACATCAAGGAAATTGAGGAACAACGCTTCTCGGCTCACAGAGCTAAGATCGCTATGTACGCAAGTTTCCTTCGTTCGGAACGACTTAGTTACGTGCCTGTAAGTGAGATTTGCCGAAAATTTTCATAACACATCAAGGAAATTGAGGAACAACGCTTCTCGGCTCACAGAGCTAAGATCGCTATGTACGCAAGTTTCCTTCGTTCGGAACGACTTAGTTACGTGCCTGTAAGTGAGATTTGCCGAAAATTTTCATAACACATCAAGGAAATTGAGGAACAACGCTTCTCGGCTCACAGAGCTAAGATCGCTATGTACGCAAGTTTCCTTCGTTCGGAACGACTTAGTTACGTGCCTGTAAGTGAGATTTGCCGAAAATTTTCATAACACATCAAGGAAATTGAGGAACAACGCTTCTCGGCTCACAGAGCTAAGATCGCTATGTACGCAAGTTTCCTTCGTTCGGAACGACTTAGTTACGTGCCTGTAAGTGAGATTTGCCGAAAATTTTCATAACACATCAAGGAAATTGAGGAACAACGCTTCTCGGCTCACAGAGCTAAGATCGCTATGTACGCAAGTTTCCTTCGTTCGGAACGACTTAGTTACGTGCCTGTAAGTGAGATTTGCCGAAAATTTTCATAACACATCAAGGAAATTGAGGAACAACGCTTCTCGGCTCACAGAGCTAAGATCGCTATGTACGCAAGTTTCCTTCGTTCGGAACGACTTAGTTACGTGCCTGTAAGTGAGATTTGCCGAAAATTTTCATAACACATCAAGGAAATTGAGGAACAACGCTTCTCGGCTCACAGAGCTAAGATCGCTATGTACGCAAGTTTCCTTCGTTCGGAACGACTTAGTTACGTGCCTGTAAGTGAGATTTGCCGAAAATTTTCATAACACATCAAGGAAATTGAGGAACAACGCTTCTCGGCTCACAGAGCTAAGATCGCTATGTACGCAAGTTTCCTTCGTTCGGAACGACTTAGTTACGTGCCTGTAAGTGAGATTTGCCGAAAATTTTCATAACACATCAAGGAAATTGAGGAACAACGCTTCTCGGCTCACAGAGCTAAGATCGCTATGTACGCAAGTTTCCTTCGTTCGGAACGACTTAGTTACGTGCCTGTAAGTGAGATTTGCCGAAAATTTTCATAACACATCAAGGAAATTGAGGAACAACGCTTCTCGGCTCACAGAGCTAAGATCGCTATGTACGCAAGTTTCCTTCGTTCGGAACGACTTAGTTACGTGCCTGTAAGTGAGATTTGCCGAAAATTTTCATAACACATCAAGGAAATTGAGGAACAACGCTTCTCGGCTCACAGAGCTAAGATCGCTATGTACGCAAGTTTCCTTCGTTCGGAACGACTTAGTTACGTGCCTGTAAGTGAGATTTGCCGAAAATTTTCATAACACATCAAGGAAATTGAGGAACAACGCTTCTCGGCTCACAGAGCTAAGATCGCTATGTACGCAAGTTTCCTTCGTTCGGAACGACTTAGTTACGTGCCTGTAAGTGAGATTTGCCGAAAATTTTCATAACACATCAAGGAAATTGAGGAACAACGCTTCTCGGCTCACAGAGCTAAGATCGCTATGTACGCAAGTTTCCTTCGTTCGGAACGACTTAGTTACGTGCCTGTAAGTGAGATTTGCCGAAAATTTTCATAACACATCAAGGAAATTGAGGAACAACGCTTCTCGGCTCACAGAGCTAAGATCGCTATGTACGCAAGTTTCCTTCGTTCGGAACGACTTAGTTACGTGCCTGTAAGTGAGATTTGCCGAAAATTTTCATAACACATCAAGGAAATTGAGGAACAACGCTTCTCGGCTCACAGAGCTAAGATCGCTATGTACGCAAGTTTCCTTCGTTCGGAACGACTTAGTTACGTGCCTGTAAGTGAGATTTGCCGAAAATTTTCATAACACATCAAGGAAATTGAGGAACAACGCTTCTCGGCTCACAGAGCTAAGATCGCTATGTACGCAAGTTTCCTTCGTTCGGAACGACTTAGTTACGTGCCTGTAAGTGAGATTTGCCGAAAATTTTCATAACACATCAAGGAAATTGAGGAACAACGCTTCTCGGCTCACAGAGCTAAGATCGCTATGTACGCAAGTTTCCTTCGTTCGGAACGACTTAGTTACGTGCCTGTAAGTGAGATTTGCCGAAAATTTTCATAACACATCAAGGAAATTGAGGAACAACGCTTCTCGGCTCACAGAGCTAAGATCGCTATGTACGCAAGTTTCCTTCGTTCGGAACGACTTAGTTACGTGCCTGTAAGTGAGATTTGCCGAAAATTTTCATAACACATCAAGGAAATTGAGGAACAACGCTTCTCGGCTCACAGAGCTAAGATCGCTATGTACGCAAGTTTCCTTCGTTCGGAACGACTTAGTTACGTGCCTGTAAGTGAGATTTGCCGAAAATTTTCATAACACATCAAGGAAATTGAGGAACAACGCTTCTCGGCTCACAGAGCTAAGATCGCTATGTACGCAAGTTTCCTTCGTTCGGAACGACTTAGTTACGTGCCTGTAAGTGAGATTTGCCGAAAATTTTCATAACACATCAAGGAAATTGAGGAACAACGCTTCTCGGCTCACAGAGCTAAGATCGCTATGTACGCAAGTTTCCTTCGTTCGGAACGACTTAGTTACGTGCCTGTAAGTGAGATTTGCCGAAAATTTTCATAACACATCAAGGAAATTGAGGAACAACGCTTCTCGGCTCACAGAGCTAAGATCGCTATGTACGCAAGTTTCCTTCGTTCGGAACGACTTAGTTACGTGCCTGTAAGTGAGATTTGCCGAAAATTTTCATAACACATCAAGGAAATTGAGGAACAACGCTTCTCGGCTCACAGAGCTAAGATCGCTATGTACGCAAGTTTCCTTCGTTCGGAACGACTTAGTTACGTGCCTGTAAGTGAGATTTGCCGAAAATTTTCATAACACATCAAGGAAATTGAGGAACAACGCTTCTCGGCTCACAGAGCTAAGATCGCTATGTACGCAAGTTTCCTTCGTTCGGAACGACTTAGTTACGTGCCTGTAAGTGAGATTTGCCGAAAATTTTCATAACACATCAAGGAAATTGAGGAACAACGCTTCTCGGCTCACAGAGCTAAGATCGCTATGTACGCAAGTTTCCTTCGTTCGGAACGACTTAGTTACGTGCCTGTAAGTGAGATTTGCCGAAAATTTTCATAACACATCAAGGAAATTGAGGAACAACGCTTCTCGGCTCACAGAGCTAAGATCGCTATGTACGCAAGTTTCCTTCGTTCGGAACGACTTAGTTACGTGCCTGTAAGTGAGATTTGCCGAAAATTTTCATAACACATCAAGGAAATTGAGGAACAACGCTTCTCGGCTCACAGAGCTAAGATCGCTATGTACGCAAGTTTCCTTCGTTCGGAACGACTTAGTTACGTGCCTGTAAGTGAGATTTGCCGAAAATTTTCATAACACATCAAGGAAATTGAGGAACAACGCTTCTCGGCTCACAGAGCTAAGATCGCTATGTACGCAAGTTTCCTTCGTTCGGAACGACTTAGTTACGTGCCTGTAAGTGAGATTTGCCGAAAATTTTCATAACACATCAAGGAAATTGAGGAACAACGCTTCTCGGCTCACAGAGCTAAGATCGCTATGTACGCAAGTTTCCTTCGTTCGGAACGACTTAGTTACGTGCCTGTAAGTGAGATTTGCCGAAAATTTTCATAACACATCAAGGAAATTGAGGAACAACGCTTCTCGGCTCACAGAGCTAAGATCGCTATGTACGCAAGTTTCCTTCGTTCGGAACGACTTAGTTACGTGCCTGTAAGTGAGATTTGCCGAAAATTTTCATAACACATCAAGGAAATTGAGGAACAACGCTTCTCGGCTCACAGAGCTAAGATCGCTATGTACGCAAGTTTCCTTCGTTCGGAACGACTTAGTTACGTGCCTGTAAGTGAGATTTGCCGAAAATTTTCATAACACATCAAGGAAATTGAGGAACAACGCTTCTCGGCTCACAGAGCTAAGATCGCTATGTACGCAAGTTTCCTTCGTTCGGAACGACTTAGTTACGTGCCTGTAAGTGAGATTTGCCGAAAATTTTCATAACACATCAAGGAAATTGAGGAACAACGCTTCTCGGCTCACAGAGCTAAGATCGCTATGTACGCAAGTTTCCTTCGTTCGGAACGACTTAGTTACGTGCCTGTAAGTGAGATTTGCCGAAAATTTTCATAACACATCAAGGAAATTGAGGAACAACGCTTCTCGGCTCACAGAGCTAAGATCGCTATGTACGCAAGTTTCCTTCGTTCGGAACGACTTAGTTACGTGCCTGTAAGTGAGATTTGCCGAAAATTTTCATAACACATCAAGGAAATTGAGGAACAACGCTTCTCGGCTCACAGAGCTAAGATCGCTATGTACGCAAGTTTCCTTCGTTCGGAACGACTTAGTTACGTGCCTGTAAGTGAGATTTGCCGAAAATTTTCATAACACATCAAGGAAATTGAGGAACAACGCTTCTCGGCTCACAGAGCTAAGATCGCTATGTACGCAAGTTTCCTTCGTTCGGAACGACTTAGTTACGTGCCTGTAAGTGAGATTTGCCGAAAATTTTCATAACACATCAAGGAAATTGAGGAACAACGCTTCTCGGCTCACAGAGCTAAGATCGCTATGTACGCAAGTTTCCTTCGTTCGGAACGACTTAGTTACGTGCCTGTAAGTGAGATTTGCCGAAAATTTTCATAACACATCAAGGAAATTGAGGAACAACGCTTCTCGGCTCACAGAGCTAAGATCGCTATGTACGCAAGTTTCCTTCGTTCGGAACGACTTAGTTACGTGCCTGTAAGTGAGATTTGCCGAAAATTTTCATAACACATCAAGGAAATTGAGGAACAACGCTTCTCGGCTCACAGAGCTAAGATCGCTATGTACGCAAGTTTCCTTCGTTCGGAACGACTTAGTTACGTGCCTGTAAGTGAGATTTGCCGAAAATTTTCATAACACATCAAGGAAATTGAGGAACAACGCTTCTCGGCTCACAGAGCTAAGATCGCTATGTACGCAAGTTTCCTTCGTTCGGAACGACTTAGTTACGTGCCTGTAAGTGAGATTTGCCGAAAATTTTCATAACACATCAAGGAAATTGAGGAACAACGCTTCTCGGCTCACAGAGCTAAGATCGCTATGTACGCAAGTTTCCTTCGTTCGGAACGACTTAGTTACGTGCCTGTAAGTGAGATTTGCCGAAAATTTTCATAACACATCAAGGAAATTGAGGAACAACGCTTCTCGGCTCACAGAGCTAAGATCGCTATGTACGCAAGTTTCCTTCGTTCGGAACGACTTAGTTACGTGCCTGTAAGTGAGATTTGCCGAAAATTTTCATAACACATCAAGGAAATTGAGGAACAACGCTTCTCGGCTCACAGAGCTAAGATCGCTATGTACGCAAGTTTCCTTCGTTCGGAACGACTTAGTTACGTGCCTGTAAGTGAGATTTGCCGAAAATTTTCATAACACATCAAGGAAATTGAGGAACAACGCTTCTCGGCTCACAGAGCTAAGATCGCTATGTACGCAAGTTTCCTTCGTTCGGAACGACTTAGTTACGTGCCTGTAAGTGAGATTTGCCGAAAATTTTCATAACACATCAAGGAAATTGAGGAACAACGCTTCTCGGCTCACAGAGCTAAGATCGCTATGTACGCAAGTTTCCTTCGTTCGGAACGACTTAGTTACGTGCCTGTAAGTGAGATTTGCCGAAAATTTTCATAACACATCAAGGAAATTGAGGAACAACGCTTCTCGGCTCACAGAGCTAAGATCGCTATGTACGCAAGTTTCCTTCGTTCGGAACGACTTAGTTACGTGCCTGTAAGTGAGATTTGCCGAAAATTTTCATAACACATCAAGGAAATTGAGGAACAACGCTTCTCGGCTCACAGAGCTAAGATCGCTATGTACGCAAGTTTCCTTCGTTCGGAACGACTTAGTTACGTGCCTGTAAGTGAGATTTGCCGAAAATTTTCATAACACATCAAGGAAATTGAGGAACAACGCTTCTCGGCTCACAGAGCTAAGATCGCTATGTACGCAAGTTTCCTTCGTTCGGAACGACTTAGTTACGTGCCTGTAAGTGAGATTTGCCGAAAATTTTCATAACACATCAAGGAAATTGAGGAACAACGCTTCTCGGCTCACAGAGCTAAGATCGCTATGTACGCAAGTTTCCTTCGTTCGGAACGACTTAGTTACGTGCCTGTAAGTGAGATTTGCCGAAAATTTTCATAACACATCAAGGAAATTGAGGAACAACGCTTCTCGGCTCACAGAGCTAAGATCGCTATGTACGCAAGTTTCCTTCGTTCGGAACGACTTAGTTACGTGCCTGTAAGTGAGATTTGCCGAAAATTTTCATAACACATCAAGGAAATTGAGGAACAACGCTTCTCGGCTCACAGAGCTAAGATCGCTATGTACGCAAGTTTCCTTCGTTCGGAACGACTTAGTTACGTGCCTGTAAGTGAGATTTGCCGAAAATTTTCATAACACATCAAGGAAATTGAGGAACAACGCTTCTCGGCTCACAGAGCTAAGATCGCTATGTACGCAAGTTTCCTTCGTTCGGAACGACTTAGTTACGTGCCTGTAAGTGAGATTTGCCGAAAATTTTCATAACACATCAAGGAAATTGAGGAACAACGCTTCTCGGCTCACAGAGCTAAGATCGCTATGTACGCAAGTTTCCTTCGTTCGGAACGACTTAGTTACGTGCCTGTAAGTGAGATTTGCCGAAAATTTTCATAACACATCAAGGAAATTGAGGAACAACGCTTCTCGGCTCACAGAGCTAAGATCGCTATGTACGCAAGTTTCCTTCGTTCGGAACGACTTAGTTACGTGCCTGTAAGTGAGATTTGCCGAAAATTTTCATAACACATCAAGGAAATTGAGGAACAACGCTTCTCGGCTCACAGAGCTAAGATCGCTATGTACGCAAGTTTCCTTCGTTCGGAACGACTTAGTTACGTGCCTGTAAGTGAGATTTGCCGAAAATTTTCATAACACATCAAGGAAATTGAGGAACAACGCTTCTCGGCTCACAGAGCTAAGATCGCTATGTACGCAAGTTTCCTTCGTTCGGAACGACTTAGTTACGTGCCTGTAAGTGAGATTTGCCGAAAATTTTCATAACACATCAAGGAAATTGAGGAACAACGCTTCTCGGCTCACAGAGCTAAGATCGCTATGTACGCAAGTTTCCTTCGTTCGGAACGACTTAGTTACGTGCCTGTAAGTGAGATTTGCCGAAAATTTTCATAACACATCAAGGAAATTGAGGAACAACGCTTCTCGGCTCACAGAGCTAAGATCGCTATGTACGCAAGTTTCCTTCGTTCGGAACGACTTAGTTACGTGCCTGTAAGTGAGATTTGCCGAAAATTTTCATAACACATCAAGGAAATTGAGGAACAACGCTTCTCGGCTCACAGAGCTAAGATCGCTATGTACGCAAGTTTCCTTCGTTCGGAACGACTTAGTTACGTGCCTGTAAGTGAGATTTGCCGAAAATTTTCATAACACATCAAGGAAATTGAGGAACAACGCTTCTCGGCTCACAGAGCTAAGATCGCTATGTACGCAAGTTTCCTTCGTTCGGAACGACTTAGTTACGTGCCTGTAAGTGAGATTTGCCGAAAATTTTCATAACACATCAAGGAAATTGAGGAACAACGCTTCTCGGCTCACAGAGCTAAGATCGCTATGTACGCAAGTTTCCTTCGTTCGGAACGACTTAGTTACGTGCCTGTAAGTGAGATTTGCCGAAAATTTTCATAACACATCAAGGAAATTGAGGAACAACGCTTCTCGGCTCACAGAGCTAAGATCGCTATGTACGCAAGTTTCCTTCGTTCGGAACGACTTAGTTACGTGCCTGTAAGTGAGATTTGCCGAAAATTTTCATAACACATCAAGGAAATTGAGGAACAACGCTTCTCGGCTCACAGAGCTAAGATCGCTATGTACGCAAGTTTCCTTCGTTCGGAACGACTTAGTTACGTGCCTGTAAGTGAGATTTGCCGAAAATTTTCATAACACATCAAGGAAATTGAGGAACAACGCTTCTCGGCTCACAGAGCTAAGATCGCTATGTACGCAAGTTTCCTTCGTTCGGAACGACTTAGTTACGTGCCTGTAAGTGAGATTTGCCGAAAATTTTCATAACACATCAAGGAAATTGAGGAACAACGCTTCTCGGCTCACAGAGCTAAGATCGCTATGTACGCAAGTTTCCTTCGTTCGGAACGACTTAGTTACGTGCCTGTAAGTGAGATTTGCCGAAAATTTTCATAACACATCAAGGAAATTGAGGAACAACGCTTCTCGGCTCACAGAGCTAAGATCGCTATGTACGCAAGTTTCCTTCGTTCGGAACGACTTAGTTACGTGCCTGTAAGTGAGATTTGCCGAAAATTTTCATAACACATCAAGGAAATTGAGGAACAACGCTTCTCGGCTCACAGAGCTAAGATCGCTATGTACGCAAGTTTCCTTCGTTCGGAACGACTTAGTTACGTGCCTGTAAGTGAGATTTGCCGAAAATTTTCATAACACATCAAGGAAATTGAGGAACAACGCTTCTCGGCTCACAGAGCTAAGATCGCTATGTACGCAAGTTTCCTTCGTTCGGAACGACTTAGTTACGTGCCTGTAAGTGAGATTTGCCGAAAATTTTCATAACACATCAAGGAAATTGAGGAACAACGCTTCTCGGCTCACAGAGCTAAGATCGCTATGTACGCAAGTTTCCTTCGTTCGGAACGACTTAGTTACGTGCCTGTAAGTGAGATTTGCCGAAAATTTTCATAACACATCAAGGAAATTGAGGAACAACGCTTCTCGGCTCACAGAGCTAAGATCGCTATGTACGCAAGTTTCCTTCGTTCGGAACGACTTAGTTACGTGCCTGTAAGTGAGATTTGCCGAAAATTTTCATAACACATCAAGGAAATTGAGGAACAACGCTTCTCGGCTCACAGAGCTAAGATCGCTATGTACGCAAGTTTCCTTCGTTCGGAACGACTTAGTTACGTGCCTGTAAGTGAGATTTGCCGAAAATTTTCATAACACATCAAGGAAATTGAGGAACAACGCTTCTCGGCTCACAGAGCTAAGATCGCTATGTACGCAAGTTTCCTTCGTTCGGAACGACTTAGTTACGTGCCTGTAAGTGAGATTTGCCGAAAATTTTCATAACACATCAAGGAAATTGAGGAACAACGCTTCTCGGCTCACAGAGCTAAGATCGCTATGTACGCAAGTTTCCTTCGTTCGGAACGACTTAGTTACGTGCCTGTAAGTGAGATTTGCCGAAAATTTTCATAACACATCAAGGAAATTGAGGAACAACGCTTCTCGGCTCACAGAGCTAAGATCGCTATGTACGCAAGTTTCCTTCGTTCGGAACGACTTAGTTACGTGCCTGTAAGTGAGATTTGCCGAAAATTTTCATAACACATCAAGGAAATTGAGGAACAACGCTTCTCGGCTCACAGAGCTAAGATCGCTATGTACGCAAGTTTCCTTCGTTCGGAACGACTTAGTTACGTGCCTGTAAGTGAGATTTGCCGAAAATTTTCATAACACATCAAGGAAATTGAGGAACAACGCTTCTCGGCTCACAGAGCTAAGATCGCTATGTACGCAAGTTTCCTTCGTTCGGAACGACTTAGTTACGTGCCTGTAAGTGAGATTTGCCGAAAATTTTCATAACACATCAAGGAAATTGAGGAACAACGCTTCTCGGCTCACAGAGCTAAGATCGCTATGTACGCAAGTTTCCTTCGTTCGGAACGACTTAGTTACGTGCCTGTAAGTGAGATTTGCCGAAAATTTTCATAACACATCAAGGAAATTGAGGAACAACGCTTCTCGGCTCACAGAGCTAAGATCGCTATGTACGCAAGTTTCCTTCGTTCGGAACGACTTAGTTACGTGCCTGTAAGTGAGATTTGCCGAAAATTTTCATAACACATCAAGGAAATTGAGGAACAACGCTTCTCGGCTCACAGAGCTAAGATCGCTATGTACGCAAGTTTCCTTCGTTCGGAACGACTTAGTTACGTGCCTGTAAGTGAGATTTGCCGAAAATTTTCATAACACATCAAGGAAATTGAGGAACAACGCTTCTCGGCTCACAGAGCTAAGATCGCTATGTACGCAAGTTTCCTTCGTTCGGAACGACTTAGTTACGTGCCTGTAAGTGAGATTTGCCGAAAATTTTCATAACACATCAAGGAAATTGAGGAACAACGCTTCTCGGCTCACAGAGCTAAGATCGCTATGTACGCAAGTTTCCTTCGTTCGGAACGACTTAGTTACGTGCCTGTAAGTGAGATTTGCCGAAAATTTTCATAACACATCAAGGAAATTGAGGAACAACGCTTCTCGGCTCACAGAGCTAAGATCGCTATGTACGCAAGTTTCCTTCGTTCGGAACGACTTAGTTACGTGCCTGTAAGTGAGATTTGCCGAAAATTTTCATAACACATCAAGGAAATTGAGGAACAACGCTTCTCGGCTCACAGAGCTAAGATCGCTATGTACGCAAGTTTCCTTCGTTCGGAACGACTTAGTTACGTGCCTGTAAGTGAGATTTGCCGAAAATTTTCATAACACATCAAGGAAATTGAGGAACAACGCTTCTCGGCTCACAGAGCTAAGATCGCTATGTACGCAAGTTTCCTTCGTTCGGAACGACTTAGTTACGTGCCTGTAAGTGAGATTTGCCGAAAATTTTCATAACACATCAAGGAAATTGAGGAACAACGCTTCTCGGCTCACAGAGCTAAGATCGCTATGTACGCAAGTTTCCTTCGTTCGGAACGACTTAGTTACGTGCCTGTAAGTGAGATTTGCCGAAAATTTTCATAACACATCAAGGAAATTGAGGAACAACGCTTCTCGGCTCACAGAGCTAAGATCGCTATGTACGCAAGTTTCCTTCGTTCGGAACGACTTAGTTACGTGCCTGTAAGTGAGATTTGCCGAAAATTTTCATAACACATCAAGGAAATTGAGGAACAACGCTTCTCGGCTCACAGAGCTAAGATCGCTATGTACGCAAGTTTCCTTCGTTCGGAACGACTTAGTTACGTGCCTGTAAGTGAGATTTGCCGAAAATTTTCATAACACATCAAGGAAATTGAGGAACAACGCTTCTCGGCTCACAGAGCTAAGATCGCTATGTACGCAAGTTTCCTTCGTTCGGAACGACTTAGTTACGTGCCTGTAAGTGAGATTTGCCGAAAATTTTCATAACACATCAAGGAAATTGAGGAACAACGCTTCTCGGCTCACAGAGCTAAGATCGCTATGTACGCAAGTTTCCTTCGTTCGGAACGACTTAGTTACGTGCCTGTAAGTGAGATTTGCCGAAAATTTTCATAACACATCAAGGAAATTGAGGAACAACGCTTCTCGGCTCACAGAGCTAAGATCGCTATGTACGCAAGTTTCCTTCGTTCGGAACGACTTAGTTACGTGCCTGTAAGTGAGATTTGCCGAAAATTTTCATAACACATCAAGGAAATTGAGGAACAACGCTTCTCGGCTCACAGAGCTAAGATCGCTATGTACGCAAGTTTCCTTCGTTCGGAACGACTTAGTTACGTGCCTGTAAGTGAGATTTGCCGAAAATTTTCATAACACATCAAGGAAATTGAGGAACAACGCTTCTCGGCTCACAGAGCTAAGATCGCTATGTACGCAAGTTTCCTTCGTTCGGAACGACTTAGTTACGTGCCTGTAAGTGAGATTTGCCGAAAATTTTCATAACACATCAAGGAAATTGAGGAACAACGCTTCTCGGCTCACAGAGCTAAGATCGCTATGTACGCAAGTTTCCTTCGTTCGGAACGACTTAGTTACGTGCCTGTAAGTGAGATTTGCCGAAAATTTTCATAACACATCAAGGAAATTGAGGAACAACGCTTCTCGGCTCACAGAGCTAAGATCGCTATGTACGCAAGTTTCCTTCGTTCGGAACGACTTAGTTACGTGCCTGTAAGTGAGATTTGCCGAAAATTTTCATAACACATCAAGGAAATTGAGGAACAACGCTTCTCGGCTCACAGAGCTAAGATCGCTATGTACGCAAGTTTCCTTCGTTCGGAACGACTTAGTTACGTGCCTGTAAGTGAGATTTGCCGAAAATTTTCATAACACATCAAGGAAATTGAGGAACAACGCTTCTCGGCTCACAGAGCTAAGATCGCTATGTACGCAAGTTTCCTTCGTTCGGAACGACTTAGTTACGTGCCTGTAAGTGAGATTTGCCGAAAATTTTCATAACACATCAAGGAAATTGAGGAACAACGCTTCTCGGCTCACAGAGCTAAGATCGCTATGTACGCAAGTTTCCTTCGTTCGGAACGACTTAGTTACGTGCCTGTAAGTGAGATTTGCCGAAAATTTTCATAACACATCAAGGAAATTGAGGAACAACGCTTCTCGGCTCACAGAGCTAAGATCGCTATGTACGCAAGTTTCCTTCGTTCGGAACGACTTAGTTACGTGCCTGTAAGTGAGATTTGCCGAAAATTTTCATAACACATCAAGGAAATTGAGGAACAACGCTTCTCGGCTCACAGAGCTAAGATCGCTATGTACGCAAGTTTCCTTCGTTCGGAACGACTTAGTTACGTGCCTGTAAGTGAGATTTGCCGAAAATTTTCATAACACATCAAGGAAATTGAGGAACAACGCTTCTCGGCTCACAGAGCTAAGATCGCTATGTACGCAAGTTTCCTTCGTTCGGAACGACTTAGTTACGTGCCTGTAAGTGAGATTTGCCGAAAATTTTCATAACACATCAAGGAAATTGAGGAACAACGCTTCTCGGCTCACAGAGCTAAGATCGCTATGTACGCAAGTTTCCTTCGTTCGGAACGACTTAGTTACGTGCCTGTAAGTGAGATTTGCCGAAAATTTTCATAACACATCAAGGAAATTGAGGAACAACGCTTCTCGGCTCACAGAGCTAAGATCGCTATGTACGCAAGTTTCCTTCGTTCGGAACGACTTAGTTACGTGCCTGTAAGTGAGATTTGCCGAAAATTTTCATAACACATCAAGGAAATTGAGGAACAACGCTTCTCGGCTCACAGAGCTAAGATCGCTATGTACGCAAGTTTCCTTCGTTCGGAACGACTTAGTTACGTGCCTGTAAGTGAGATTTGCCGAAAATTTTCATAACACATCAAGGAAATTGAGGAACAACGCTTCTCGGCTCACAGAGCTAAGATCGCTATGTACGCAAGTTTCCTTCGTTCGGAACGACTTAGTTACGTGCCTGTAAGTGAGATTTGCCGAAAATTTTCATAACACATCAAGGAAATTGAGGAACAACGCTTCTCGGCTCACAGAGCTAAGATCGCTATGTACGCAAGTTTCCTTCGTTCGGAACGACTTAGTTACGTGCCTGTAAGTGAGATTTGCCGAAAATTTTCATAACACATCAAGGAAATTGAGGAACAACGCTTCTCGGCTCACAGAGCTAAGATCGCTATGTACGCAAGTTTCCTTCGTTCGGAACGACTTAGTTACGTGCCTGTAAGTGAGATTTGCCGAAAATTTTCATAACACATCAAGGAAATTGAGGAACAACGCTTCTCGGCTCACAGAGCTAAGATCGCTATGTACGCAAGTTTCCTTCGTTCGGAACGACTTAGTTACGTGCCTGTAAGTGAGATTTGCCGAAAATTTTCATAACACATCAAGGAAATTGAGGAACAACGCTTCTCGGCTCACAGAGCTAAGATCGCTATGTACGCAAGTTTCCTTCGTTCGGAACGACTTAGTTACGTGCCTGTAAGTGAGATTTGCCGAAAATTTTCATAACACATCAAGGAAATTGAGGAACAACGCTTCTCGGCTCACAGAGCTAAGATCGCTATGTACGCAAGTTTCCTTCGTTCGGAACGACTTAGTTACGTGCCTGTAAGTGAGATTTGCCGAAAATTTTCATAACACATCAAGGAAATTGAGGAACAACGCTTCTCGGCTCACAGAGCTAAGATCGCTATGTACGCAAGTTTCCTTCGTTCGGAACGACTTAGTTACGTGCCTGTAAGTGAGATTTGCCGAAAATTTTCATAACACATCAAGGAAATTGAGGAACAACGCTTCTCGGCTCACAGAGCTAAGATCGCTATGTACGCAAGTTTCCTTCGTTCGGAACGACTTAGTTACGTGCCTGTAAGTGAGATTTGCCGAAAATTTTCATAACACATCAAGGAAATTGAGGAACAACGCTTCTCGGCTCACAGAGCTAAGATCGCTATGTACGCAAGTTTCCTTCGTTCGGAACGACTTAGTTACGTGCCTGTAAGTGAGATTTGCCGAAAATTTTCATAACACATCAAGGAAATTGAGGAACAACGCTTCTCGGCTCACAGAGCTAAGATCGCTATGTACGCAAGTTTCCTTCGTTCGGAACGACTTAGTTACGTGCCTGTAAGTGAGATTTGCCGAAAATTTTCATAACACATCAAGGAAATTGAGGAACAACGCTTCTCGGCTCACAGAGCTAAGATCGCTATGTACGCAAGTTTCCTTCGTTCGGAACGACTTAGTTACGTGCCTGTAAGTGAGATTTGCCGAAAATTTTCATAACACATCAAGGAAATTGAGGAACAACGCTTCTCGGCTCACAGAGCTAAGATCGCTATGTACGCAAGTTTCCTTCGTTCGGAACGACTTAGTTACGTGCCTGTAAGTGAGATTTGCCGAAAATTTTCATAACACATCAAGGAAATTGAGGAACAACGCTTCTCGGCTCACAGAGCTAAGATCGCTATGTACGCAAGTTTCCTTCGTTCGGAACGACTTAGTTACGTGCCTGTAAGTGAGATTTGCCGAAAATTTTCATAACACATCAAGGAAATTGAGGAACAACGCTTCTCGGCTCACAGAGCTAAGATCGCTATGTACGCAAGTTTCCTTCGTTCGGAACGACTTAGTTACGTGCCTGTAAGTGAGATTTGCCGAAAATTTTCATAACACATCAAGGAAATTGAGGAACAACGCTTCTCGGCTCACAGAGCTAAGATCGCTATGTACGCAAGTTTCCTTCGTTCGGAACGACTTAGTTACGTGCCTGTAAGTGAGATTTGCCGAAAATTTTCATAACACATCAAGGAAATTGAGGAACAACGCTTCTCGGCTCACAGAGCTAAGATCGCTATGTACGCAAGTTTCCTTCGTTCGGAACGACTTAGTTACGTGCCTGTAAGTGAGATTTGCCGAAAATTTTCATAACACATCAAGGAAATTGAGGAACAACGCTTCTCGGCTCACAGAGCTAAGATCGCTATGTACGCAAGTTTCCTTCGTTCGGAACGACTTAGTTACGTGCCTGTAAGTGAGATTTGCCGAAAA
>JAXRKO010001087.1:0-5000 GCA_037039905.1 Formica aserva
GTACGCGAGTCATTGGGACTTGTCGCGAGACCTAAAGGCGTAATGAAAGTGAAGATCGACCCTGGCCGTCGATCGAGGGAGGATGGGCCGCGTCGCGATGCGGCCTCGCACTCCCTGGGCGTCTCGTTCTCATCGCGAGAAGAGGCGCACCCAGAGCGTACACGTTGGGACCCGAAAGATGGTGAACTATGCCTGGTCAGGACGAAGTCAGGGGAAACCCTGATGGAGGTCCGTAGCGATTCTGACGTGCAAATCGATCGTCGGAACTGGGTATAGGGGCGAAAGACTAATCGAACCATCTAGTAGCTGGTTCCCTCCGAAGTTTCCCTCAGGATAGCTGGCACTCGACCGTTCCCCACGGAACGCGAACGAGTCTCATCTGGTAAAGCGAATGATTAGAGGCCTTGGGGCCGAAACGACCTCAACCTATTCTCAAACTTTAAATGGGTGAGATCTCTGGCTTTCTTGAATTATGAAGCCACGAGCATCTCGGATCAGAGTGCCAAGTGGGCCATTTTTGGTAAGCAGAACTGGCGCTGTGGGATGAACCAAACGCAGAGTTAAGGCGCCCAACTCGACGCTCATGGGACACCATGAAAGGCGTTGGTTGCTTAAGACAGCAGGACGGTGGCCATGGAAGTCGGAATCCGCTAAGGAGTGTGTAACAACTCACCTGCCGAAGCAACTAGCCCTGAAAATGGATGGCGCTGAAGCGTCGAGCCTATACTCTGCCGTCAGCGGCAAGTGGGGCGGCAACGGGAGCGCCGGGCGCGTCGTGTCTTCTTGGCACGATGTCGCAAGGTCTCTCGCGTCGTCACGAAGCCCTGACGAGTAGGAGGGTCGCGACGGTGAGCGCAGAAGGGTCTGGGCGCGAGCCTGCCTGGAGCCGCCGTCGGTGCAGATCTTGGTGGTAGTAGCAAATACTCCAGCGAGGCCCTGGAGGACTGACGTGGAGAAGGGTTTCGTGTGAACAGCCGTTGCACACGAGTCAGTCGATCCTAAGCCCTAGGAGAAATCCTATGTCAATGACGGCGTACAATATACTCGAGTGTCGAAGAAACACAACAAAGGCAGAACAGAGCGAGTCGCGCACGAATGTCGCGTGGCGCGCGCGCGTCACGCCCCTCTCGCGAGAGCGAGACGGCGGCGTTGGACGCGCGCCGCACGCACGTTCCGTTGCCGCTGGCGAGCGACGTTTTGATGATGATGATGTATATAGAGACACACGCCCGTCGGGCGAAAGGGAATCCGGTTCCTATTCCGGAACCCGGCAGCGGAACCGCATACAATTCGGGCCCTCGTAAGAGTGTTCGTCGGGGTAACCCAAAATGACCTGGAGACGCCGTCGGGAGATCCGGGAAGAGTTTTCTTTTCTGTATAAGCGTTCGAGTTCCCTGGAAACCTCTAGCAGGGAGATAGGGTTTGGAACGCGAAGAGCACCGCAGTTGCGGCGGTGTCCGGATCTTCCCCTCGGACCTTGAAAATCCAGGAGAGGGCCACGTGGAGGTGTCGCGCCGGTTCGTACCCATATCCGCAGCAGGTCTCCAAGGTAAAGAGCCTCTAGTCGATAGAATAATGTAGGTAAGGGAAGTCGGCAAATTGGATCCGTAACTTCGGAATAAGGATTGGCTCTGAGGAGCGGGGCGTGTCGGGCTTGGTCGGGAAGCGGGTCTGGCTGACGTGCCGGGCCTGGGCGAGGTGAACGGTCGGCGTTCTCGCGCCGGTCCCGGGATCCGAGCTCGGTCCCGTGCCTTGGCCTCCCGCGGATCTTCCTTGCTGCGAGGCTTCCGTGGCGGCGCGAGCCGTCGTGGTCGTCCTCTTCGGCCGCCATTCAACGCTCAGCTCAGAACTGGCACGGACTAGGGGAATCCGACTGTCTAATTAAAACAAAGCATTGCGATGGCCCTCGCGGGTGTTGACGCAATGTGATTTCTGCCCAGTGCTCTGAATGTCAACGTGAAGAAATTCAAGCAAGCGCGGGTAAACGGCGGGAGTAACTATGACTCTCTTAAGGACGTCCGGGTGACGCTCCCTACTGATCCTGTGTCGGTGCTGGAATAAGATCCGGCCCACGCGGGTGATGTTCTGGGCTGATCTTGGAGTCTGAGAGTCATAGTTGGCTATGGCTCTTCTAACTACAACTTCACTGCTTTTGAGGGGACGGAGCAGGCGGATCAATGATCCGCCTTGCTTCGTCCCCTTTTTTGTCAGAGGTTTTCGGCTCACAGATGCTTTATGTATTGTGTGTTTGTGGCTGGCTGAGGCTTCTGGCGGACAGGCCGGAGTTACCATCAGCTCCGAGAGCAGTGGGTTTGGCGAATGAGGGCCATAGTAGGGACGTGATGCGAAGCGCTCTGCGATAGCAGTCCTCTTGTTAGGACCATTAGCCTCTCACGTTCAAGTTGTGCATCCACCTCCTCGTGGTACTCCTGGTAACGTCGTCTATTTTGAATAGCGAATGGCTGTAGGCGACGGCTAAGTGATGTCACAGCGTAGTGCTCCCCAAAGGGCCTCACAAGGGCCCATGTGCCGAGTCCATGGTGAGTTGTGGGGACAAGAAAGGAACGGCTTCGGGGGACTCTCGGTTGTCAATCCGTTTGCTCCCCCAACATGCAGTAAATATGGTATGAATCACAATGAAAGAATGATTACACGCTCGGGTTCTCGGATGGCCCGAGCACTGCATGTTCGACGCATGAATGATGATGCGACTTGTGGCGAAGCGCCATCAGACGAGCGTCGAGTTCCTCCCGCGCAGAATCGCGATGATGCCATTGCCGAACAGCAGGCAATTGATCCGCCCGTTGTGTGCGATTTCTGCGGCAGGGACTTCAGGAGCAAGCAAGCCCTCGGGGTACACACTCGTATTGCGCACCCCGTAGAGGCCAACAACGCTGTCGTTGTGGAACGCGTTAAGGCCAGATGGTCGCAGGAGGAGGTCCGTCTCATGGCAAGAGCTGAGGCAACAGCCATCTCAGCGGGGGTTCTCTTTATGAACCAATATCTCCAAGAGAAGTTCCCCCATCGAACCTTGGAAGCCGTCAAGGGTAAGCGTCGTCAAGAGGCTTACCGCGAGATGGTCCAAGCGTTCTGCCAAGAGGTCTCGTCGAACTTCGACGACGTTGACGATGCTGGCAATACGGGCGGTGCGGTGATGATAGGAGCCGCTCGCCCGTCCATTGAGACGGAATGTGAAGAGCCGCAGCCTGCACCCCAGCTGGTCACTGAGACCTCTGGGAGGCTCCGAGGCGTAGTGGAGGAGCTCCGTGAGCTTGTGGGGCGCCTTCGGAGCTATGAGGCTGAGTCTCTGGCAAACATCGCAGATGACTTTCTGGCTGGGAGAATCGACGTTCACGCCATTGAGAGATGGCTGGGCAAGATTTTTCCTAAGCCGTCGGCTACCCCTCCTGGACGCGCAGAAACACGACGGCGAAATCCTCCCAAAGCGAACAACTTGAGGAGAGAGAACAGGAAGCAAAAGAGGTGTAGGGACTATGCCATAGTGCAGACTCTCTACAAGAAAAACCTCAAATACTGTCTCTCGAAGATACTCGATGGTGATGCGGAACGCGTGCGTCCGTCCGCTGTTGAATTCCGCGACTACTGGCGTCCCCTTATGGAGACGACTGGTGTGGCGGATGGAGACATGACGGAGCTGCGCCGCTCATACGGAGAGTCGAGACAGACGGGCGGTGCCAGCCGGAGCCTTCCGCCGAGAGCTAGAGGAATTCACCTCGAAGGTCTCGGTGAGGGCGCGACCATGGAAAATGCTCCTACGGTCGATAGGACCTTGCTCTGGGACCCTGTTATACCTGCCGAAGTGGCGAGGGTTTCTGTAAAGACTGGCACTGCACCGGGGTTGGACGGAATTGAGCCGAGAGCATGGAACGCAGTTCCAAATGTTATTCGCGCTCTGCTGTTCAACCTGTTGCTTCTTGCGGGTGAGGCGCCCTCATCGATCGCCACCACCAGAACGGTCTTCCTAGAAAAGGGTAAGATGCCGGAACGGCCTGCGCCGTCGGATTATCGACCCCTTAGTATAGGATCCGTTGTGCTGAGACACTTCCACAAGATCTTGGCCAAACGACTAGCAGCTCTCGATATTTTCGATCAGCGCCAAAGGGGTTTTCGGCCGGTCGATGGGGTCTGTGAGAACGTCACAGTCCTGTCGGCCGTGCTGGACCACGCCCGGAGGCGCTGCAAATCAGTACATATGGCGTGTGTGGACCTGTCGAAAGCCTTCGATACGGTTTCGCACACGGCCATACATAGAGCTCTCGAGGAGGTGGGTTTGCCGCCACCTTTCCGAGAGTATATAAGAGCGATTTACAACGATGCTAGGACGGTGTTACAGCCCACCGTCGGCCAGGAAGTGTCGATGACGCAGCTGGGACGTGGCGTGAGACAGGGTGATCCTCTGTCGCCCCTGCTGTTCAATCTGGTCGTGGATAGAGCACTGGGGGTTCTCTCGGAGGATGTTGGTTTCAGGTTCGGGGGTCGAGTCGTGAGCGCCTTGGGTTACGCTGACGACATTATACTCCTGTCGTCCACGAAAGTAGGACTCCAAGAAAACCTTACGCGGCTCAGTGCCGCATTCGAACGTAATGGCTTGAGCATTAATGCTAGTAAGACCGGAGTGCTGTCACTGGTGGCGTCTGGCCGAGACAAAAAGGTGAAGGTTGATCTAACACCTAGCTTCACCGTGGGGGGAGCGCTGTTACCGCAGAGATCCCCAGTCGAGGTCTGGACCTACTTAGGCAGCACATACCAAGGTGCTAGGGAATTCGCAAACGTTCCGCCTCTAGCTCAGTCCATCGAGCTGTTAACAAGGGCGCCGCTCAAACCTCAACAGAGGTTGCGGCTGCTCCGTGACTGTCTCCTCCCCCGGTTTTACCACCGGTGGGTAGTGGGAACGGTCACGTCGAAAACGTTAAGAGGGGTGGACGTGCTGGTAAGAACTGCGGTTCGACGCTGGCTGCGGATGCCCCATGATGTCCCTG
>JAXRKO010001087.1:17500-22414 GCA_037039905.1 Formica aserva
GCACTTCCCGGCAGCCCATCTCCATCCGTTCGTCTCTATTGCACCTTGGTGCAGTAGAGAGGAACAGGGGCTGTCGATACTCACCCACCGGGCCCTGCGCATCTGAGACCTTGGTCCCAGCGGCGACGGAACCGGTGGCCACTAATCTTTCTTTTCTTTTTCAGGTCTCCTCACCCTTGGGAAAGCCACCCTTCTCTCTCTTACTCTGTCACCCCCCTCTTAACTATATCTTACTAACAATTACTAACATTCTTCTTTTCTTCTTCTTTCGTCACTCTACTCTTTCTCCCTCCCGAGCTAAAAGCTCCCCCTCAACCCCATTTCTCTCCTTTTCGTACTATCGCTATTACTCTTACTTTTCTATCTCTATACTCTACCTTTCATTCTTTCGTTCTTGCTTTTCTACTTTCTATTCACTATTTCTATTAACTATAACTAACAACACGTTTACTGTCCTTGTTCTCTCTATTCGCTTTCGTTCTTTCTCAACTCTCACTAAAACAGCATGCAACGCTACGAGTCGGTGCCAGCATTGCTGGCCAAATGGCTCTTATGTAGCGACACACACACACATACACAATCTCTCTCCCTCTTACTCTCTGTCCTTCTCCCATTTCTTCCCTTGTTTTATCTCCTCCTCTTCCTAAAACAGCATGCAACGCTACGAGTCGGTGTCAGCACTGCTGACCAAATGGCTCATATGTAGCAACACACATATACACTTACACACGCCCCTTTCTATCACTTCTTTCCCCTCTCTATACCTTATTTCAATTAACAACACTAACACTTTCACTACTAACATTTTCAATGATCTGTCTACTCTGTCGCTTTCACCCATCCTTGAACACAGCATAGCTACGAGTCGGTGTCAGATTGACCAAATGGCTCATATGTAGCAAGCGCACATGGATGCGTTGGTGGGACGTGACTGCGGCGGCGTGGGTGACGCACCTCTAAGAGTTGTGGAACCTACGGTAGCTGAGGTCATGTCCCCGTACTCGGCTTTACCATCCCTTCTACATTCAATCTCCCGGCAGCTCATCCCCATCCGTTCGTCTCTATTGTACCTCGGTACAGTGGAGAGGAACAGGAGCTGCTGTACTCACCCACCGGGCCCTGCGCTTCTGAGGTCTTGGACCCAGCGGCGACGGAACCGGTGGCCACTAATATTTCTTTTCTTTTTCAGGTCTCCTCACCCTTGGGAAAGCCACCCTTCTCTCTCTTACTCTGTCACCCCCCTCTTAACTATATCTTACTAACAATTACTAACACTCTTCTTTTCTTCTTCTTTCGTCACTCTACTCTTTTTCCCTCCCGAGCTAAAAGCTCCCCTCAACCCCATTTCTCTCCTTTTCGTACTATCGCTATAACTATTACTTTTCTATCTCTATACTCTATCTCTCTTTCCATCGTTCCTCCTTCTCTACTTTCTGTTAACTATAACTAACAACACGTTTACTTGTCCTTTTTCTCTCCATTCCCCCTCGTTCTTTCTCAACCCTCACCAAAACAGCATGCAACGCTACGAGTCGGTGCCAGCGTTGCTGGCCAAATGGCTCCTATGTAGCAACACACACATACACAATCTCTCTCCCTCTTTACTCCCTCCTCTTCATCCTCCTATATTTCCTTTCATTATTTCCTAAAACAGCATGCAACGCTACGAGTCGGTGTCAGCACTGCTGACCAAATGGCTCATATGTAGCAACACACATACACATACAAATACACACGCCCTTTCTATCTCTTCTTTCCCCTCTCTATACATTTATTTCAACTAACAACACTAACACTTTCACTACTAACATTTTCATTAATCTGTCTACTCTGTCGCTTTCACCTATCCTTGAACACAGCATAGCTACGAGTCGGTGTCAGATTGACCAAATGGCTCATATGTAGCAAGCGCACATGGATGCGTTGGTGGGACGTGACTGCGGCGGCGTGGGTGACCCACCTCTGAGAGTTGTGGAACTACGGTAGCTGAGGTCATGTCCCCGTACTCGGCTTTCCCATCCCTTCTACATTCAATCTCCCGGCAGCTCATCCCCATCCGTTCGTCTCTATTGTACCTCGGTACAGTGGAGAGGAACAGGAGCTGCTGTACTCACCCACCGGGCCCTGCGCTTCTGAGGTCTTGGACCCAGCGGCGACGGAACCGGGGGTTACTAATATTTCTTTACTTTCAGGCTCCATCCTCGTCGTCGTTTTCTATTTCTATTCATCGTCCGGTCGATCGTTTTAGTTTCGTTCCGGCTCGTTAGGAAAATCGACGATATAGCTAGTTAGCTAGATAGGTAGGCGTTTCCTACTAATGGCGCCCGTCGCAAAGTTAAGGTTCGGATCGTGCCGATGGCTTGAATGGCCGTGACGACGGAAAAATCGCGGTCGCTAGCGGTCCACTACCTCGGGGTACCTGCCGTCCCCCCGTTGCATTTAGGCTTGATGGCGTAAAGGTGGCTCTGCGCTGTTTGACCTTCTTTCCACCCTACTCGTGGGAATCAAATTATGATTAAACTTTCAAAACTTTTGGTGAGGAGGAGTGCCCGCCTGGCTGACCGCTTCCCGCCGGGTGGGGCCGCCGTTAGGGAGGCAAGGGACGTGCCTGTCGTCGAGTCGCGAGTACGCTCGTGCGCGCGCTTGGAGACGGCCTCCGCTTCCTCGAGAGCGCCTCGCCAAGCTGTGCCCGAGCGAGTCCGCGACGTAACACGACTTTGCGCACAGTCCCAAGGTTGCGGCCTTCGCGCCGTCCGAATTGCACTAACGCGTTGCGATAGCAGTAGTAGTAGTAGTAGTTCCGTATGGTCTTCACCGGCAGTCCTCGACCGGGAAGAAATTAGAAACAGAATACATAATACAGCGTTAGTTTCCGCGATTAGGCCCGCGATTAGTTCCGCGTTTAGCTCCGCGAATAGCTCCGCAAATAAACCCGCGATAGAAAATAAGATTAGATACGCGTATGTCCCCAAATCCCAACCCCACAGCGTATGTGATCCGGGTTCCTCTTCGCAGCCGCTACAACAAATTCCGGCAAATTGCGTCCCCTCTCCCTCACTTGCGTCCACGGGAGTGAGGATACTGCAGCTGAACATGAGGCGTTCAGCTGTAGTGACTGGCGAGGTGCGTCAGCTCGTCGCCGAAAAGCGACTTGACGTCCTGTTATTGCAGGAGTTGCACGTCAAGAAGCATGGCAAGAGCCACACCTTCGTAGGCTTAGGGAAGAATATGAGGGTAGCTGCTGTACGCTCACAACGCCCGTGGGCTGCAGTGGCAGTCTGTAACCCTCAATTCCAAATGGTATTCGTCTCGCAGCTTAGCACGACACACTGTGTCTGTGTGGAAGTGCAGGCTCCCAATTTCTCTTTCTATGTCGTATCGTGCTACTTCCAGTACAGCGACGAGATAGAGGAATACCTCAGGCACCTCGAAGTGGTGTTTCATTCCCTGAGGGGGAAGAGATTGTTAGTTGCGGTAGACGCCAATGCTCGGTCGTCACTCTGGGGCTCCCAAGAGACAGACGAAAGAGGTGCGAAATTCGAAGACCTCATCCGAGCATATGGAATGAATGTGGTTAATGATGCTGGACAGGGACCCACTTTTTGGACGGCAAGAGGTTCGTCTTTCATCGACGTAACCCTGGTGTCGTCCTCCATGAACAAGTTCATCAGTGAGTGGAAAGTGAGGTCCGACTGGACGACCAGCGACCACAACGCGGTCGACATTAGATTGAGGGTGCCAAAGGGGTCAGGTGGAGATTGGGGAGCCGCGAACATGAGGTTTGACACTCGTCGGGCTGACTGGGAGCGGTTCTCCGAGAGCCTGACTGATCTTTCAAGATCAAGACTGGAGGTCCTCGATGTTTGTGCTGCGGATAGAGTAGAGGAGATGGCAGAGACGCTGGCGGAGGTACTCACCGAAGCCTGTTCCGTGTCAATGCCAAGAAAGAGACGTTTTAGGAAGTCCAACCCGTGGTGGACAGTCGAACTTACGATATTCAAAAAGAGAGTATATAGGAAGAGGCGTGCACTTCAAAGAGGGCGGGACGAGCCCACTCACCTTGCTCTAAAGCTGGAATACCGCTCTTCTTTGCGGCAATACAGCAAAAAAGTGAGGAAGGCGAAGCTTGCGAGCTGGCGGAAGTTCGTCACATCGCACGGCAACTCGGAGCCCTGGGGACTCGTTTATAAACTCCAGGCGAGAAAACTCCAAGTTGAGGGGGTGCTCAGCACACTCCGGTGTGGCGAATATTCCACAAAGACTTTAGAGGAGACCGCCAGCTACCTCTTGGACGTGCACACTCCAGATGACCGGGAAGAGGAGGACACGTTCGAACAACGTGAAATCCGTTCAGCTTCGAGGGTTTCCCCCGACACAGCCGACGCCTTATTCTTCACGGCGGCAGAAATGGCTGTGGCGGTGAAAACCTTTAGAAATAATAAGGCGCCAGGGATGGACCTTATTGAGGTTGCGGTATTGAAAGCCGCATGTAGGATAATTCCCGGTCAGTTTATTAAGTTATTCAACGGATGCCTTCAGTGGGGCGTCTTTCCCTCTATCTGGAAGGAGGGCTCACTTCGAGTCCTTCTGAAGGGTGAGGACAAGGACGAGAAGGATCCGAAATCCTATAGGCCCATCTGTCTCCTCTCCGTAGTAGGAAAACTTTTCGAGAAACTTCTCAAAACCCGCCTCATGGACACTTCATTGGCACCGGGTAGGGTCTCCGATCGACAGTTCGGGTTTATGCCCGGAAGGTCGACGGAGGATGCTGTTGTGGAGTTGCGGCGTATGGTCTCTGCCTCTGAAAAGAGGTATGCCGTGGCGTTTCTCTTCGACATCTCCGGGGCTTTTGATAATGTCTGGTGGCCCCTTGTACTAGCTAGTCTGAAAGAACGTAGTTGTCCGCGAAACGTT